>ONZA01014272.1:21145-32153 GCA_900322205.1 Kewa caespitosa | reverse complement strand
TGTGAAAAGCAATTGCAACTGCAATTTTGAATATTTCAAAGCCTAGTGTGATTTAAATAATCAATATTTTTAAATTCTAACCATAACATTATCCTGTTACAAAAAATAGCCATAATTTGTTCGTCAATTGAAAGAGCAATACGCTTAAAACAATAGCGATCATTAAAAAGCATTAAACATGACAGGCAATTGCGATCGTAATTCATTTATTTAAACTTCAAATATGATTGAAATCATTGAAATTTATGGTACCTTTTCGAAACATTATCCAAATCTGAAAATAACTGCAATTGATTTGTCAATTGAAAGAGAAATAGCTCAAAACGCTAACGATCGTTAAAAAGCGTTAAATATGAACACAAATTACAACTGCGATTCTTAATATTCGAAAGCCAAGTATGATTAAAATAATAAATTTTGTTTATAACTTACCAGAACAAGATCCAATTTTACAAAATAATTTCATTTGGTTTTTCATTTGAAAGAGAAATAGGCTTAAAACACTATTCATAGTTGAACAGCGAAAAATATGAAAAGCAATTGCAACCGTAATTCTTATAGTTTGAAAGGCCAGTATGATGTAAATGATCAATATTGGTTGGGTATAGCCAGAACATGTTCCATTATTAAAAAATAGTTCCAATTGGTTTGTCAATTGAAAGAGAAATACGCTTAATACGCCACAATCGTTAAGAAGCAGTAAATATGAACAACAACTCAACCTGAAATTCTATTTATTTTAAAGCTGATTATGGCTTTTATGATCAGTATTATTGAAAACAACAGTTTTCCAGTTTCAAAAATGTAAGGCTAAATTTAAAAAGAAATATGCTTAAAACGATGAGGATCATTGAACAACGTTAACTATAAAAGCAATTGCAACCGTAAATCTTATTATTTGAAAACGCAGTTCAACTGAATATTTTAGGTAAATGTTCAGATAAGGTTTCAATCATAAAAATAGGTTCTATTGGTTCATCAATTGAAAGATAAATAGGCTTAAAACGCTAACGATCGTTTAATAGCGTTAAATGTGAACCGCAATTGCAGTCGCAAGTATTATTATTTGAAATTTGGATTCTAACCATAATGTATTCCTATTATAAAAAATAGTTATAATTCGTTCGGCAATTGAAAGAGAAATATGCTTAAAACATTATTAATCGTTAAAAAGGGTTAAACATGAAAGGCAATTGCGACCGTAATTCATTTTATTTAAAAGTAGAATGTGATTGAAATCATCAATATTGAGGATAACCCACTCAAACATGATCCAACTCTCAATATAACTGCAATTGATTCGTCAATTGAAAGAAAAATAGGCTTAAAACGCTAACAATCGTCAAAAAGCGTTAAATATGAACACAAATGACTGCCGCGATTTTTTATATTCGAAAGCCAAGTGTGATTAAAATAATCAATCTTTTTACAACTAACCAAATAGGGATCCAATTTTACAAAATGTTTTCCATTGTCTTTTCAATTGAAAGAGATATGCATAAAACACTACCGATCGTTAAAAAGCAATACAAAATGAAAAAAATTTACAACCGCAATTCTTATAATTTGAAAGCCTAGTATGATATAAATTATTAATATGGTTGTGAATAAACAGAACATTTTCCATCTTTTAAGAATAGTCTTAATTGGTTGGACAATTGAAAGAGCAATACGCTTAATACGCCACAATCATTAAAAAGCACTAAATATGAACAACAACTCAACCTGAAATTCTTGTTATTTTAATTCCGAGTAAGGATTTTATGATAAATACTGTTAATATGAAATCAAAAGTTTTCCAATTTCAAAAATGTAAGTCTAATTGGTTTGTCTATTGAAAAAGAAATAAGCTTAAAATGACGAGGATCGTTAAACAGCGTTAACTATAAAAGCAATTGCAACCATAATTCTTATTATTTGAAAATGAAGTTCGAATGAAATGATCAATATTTTTGGAATCTGTTCAAATCATGTTTCAATCATGAAAATAGGTTCTATTGGTTCGTCAATTTTAAGAGAAATAGGCTTAAAATGCTAACGATCGTTTAATAGCGTTAAATATGAACCGCAATTGCAGTCACAAGTATTTTTGTTTGAAAGCCTAAGATCACTAAAATAATCAAAATTGTTTATATCTAACCAGAACATGATGCTATTTTAAACAATAGTTTCAATTGCTTCATCAATTGAAAGAGAAATATGCTTAGTGTCAAATAGGAACACCAATTACAGCCGCGATTTGTAATATTTGAAATCCGAGTATGATGAAAATAATCAATTTTGTTAATAACTATCCTTAATGAGATCCAATTTTAATAAATAACATCAATTGGTTTTTCAATTGAATGGGAAATAGACTTAAAACACTATCAATCGTTAAGAAGCGCTAAATATGAACAGCAATCGCAACCGCAGCGCAATTCTTCTTACTTGAAAGCCGATTATGGTTAAAATCATCAAATTGTTTTTCCCAAACTAGAACACTATCCAATTTGAAAAACTAGTTTCAATTGATTTGCCAATTGAATGAGAAATACGCTTATGACGCTAGCGATCGTCAAAAAGCGTTAAATATGAAAAGCAATTGCAACAGAAATTCATTTTATCGTAAAGCCAAGTATGATTGAAATGATGAAATTTTTTGGAATATAATCTGAAATTGTTCTATTTTTATAAAAAAAATTCAATGATTTAGTCAATTTAAAGACAAATACGCTTAAAACGCAAACGATCGTTAATAAGCGTTAAATTAGAATAGGCCATTACATTCGCGAATCTCGTTAGTCAAAAGCCGTGTGTGATTAAATTGATAAATATTGGTGCTTTACAATAAAAAAATGTTTTGATTTAAAAAAAATTGCAGTTGTTTCGTCGACTGAAAGACAAATAGGCCCAAATCGCTAACGATCACCAAAAAGCGTTAAATGTGAAAAGCAATTGCAGCCGTAATTCTAATTTTTCAAAATCCTAGTGTGATTGAAATAAAAAATATTTTGGAATTCTAACCATTAAATATTCCTAATGTAAAAATATAGTTATAATTCGTTCGTCAATTGAAAGAAATTGAAAGAGAAATGCACTTAAAACAATAACGATCGTTAAAAAGCGTTAAACATGAAAGGCAATTTCAACCGTAATTCATTTTATTTCAAAAGTCGAATATGATTGAAATCATCAAAATTGATGGTACCTAACCCAAATACAATCCAACTCTGACAATAACTGCAATTGATTCGTCAATTGAAAAAGAAATACGCTTAAAACGCTGACGATAGTTAAAAAGCGTTAAATATGAACACAAATTACAACCGTGATTCTTAATATTCAAAAGCCAAGTGTGATTAAAAAAATGAATTTTTTTTGTAAATAACCATAAAGGGATCCAATTTTATCAAATAATTTCAATTGGTTTTTCAATTGAAAGGGAAATAGACATAAACACTATTGATCGTTATGAAGCAATAAATATGAACAGCAATTGCAACTTCAATTCTTCTTACTTGAAAGCCAATTAGGGTTAAAATCTTCAGACTGGTTTTTCCTAACCATAACACTATCCAATTTGAGAAAATAGTTTCAATTTATTTTCGAATTGAATGAGAAATACGCTTATGATCAAAAAGCGTTAAATATGAAAAGCAATTGCAACATAAGTTCTTTTTATATCAAAGCGAAGTATGATTGAAATGATCAATTTTTATTGTATCTAATCTGAACATGTTCTCATTTTATAAAATAGTTTCAATGGGTAAGTCAATTTAAAGACAAATACGCTTAAAACGCAAACGATCGTTAATATGCGCTAAATCAGAACACCCACTGCATACGCAATTCTCGTTATTTAAAATCTGTGTGTGATTAAACTGATAAATATTGGTGGTTTATAATGAATAATGTTTGTTTCGTCAACTGAGAGACAAATAGGCTTAAATTGCTAACGATCGCCAAAAAGCGTTAAATGTGAAGAGCAATTGCAACCGCAATTCATATTATTTCAAAGCCTAGTTTGATTGAAATAATCATTATTTTTGAATTCTAACCAAAAACATTCCTATTATAAAAAATAGCTATAATTCGTTCGTCAATTGAAAGAGAAATACGCTTAAAACAATAACGATCGTAAAAAAACATCAAACATAAAAGGCAATTGTGACCGTAATTCATTTTTTTAAAAGGAAAATATGATTGAAATCATCAAAATTGATGGTACATAACTCAAACATTATCCAACTCTGAAAATAACTGCAATTGATTCGTCAATTGAAAGAGAAATAGGCTTAAAACGCTGACGATCGTTAAGAAGCGTTAAGTATGAACACAAATTACAACCGCGATTCTTAATATTCGAAAGCCAAGTGTGACTAAAATAATCAAAAATTTTGTTATAAATAACCAGAAAGGGATCCAATTTTGTAAAATAATGTCAATTGGTTTTTCAATTGAAAGAGAAATAGGCCTAAAACACTATCGATCGTTATAAAGCGATAAATATGAAAAGCAATTGCAACCGCAATTCTTATAATATTAAAGGCCACTATGACATAAATGATCAATATTGTTTGTTTATAACCAGATCATGTTACATTTTTAAAAAAATAGTTTTAATTGGTTCGTCAATTGAAAGAGAAATACGCTTAATATGCCACAATCGTTAAAAAACATTAAGTATGAACAACAACTCAACCTGAAGTTCTTTTTATTCAAATCTGAGTATGGATTTTATGATCAATATTGTTGATAAAAAATCAACAGTTTTCCAATTTTAGAAATGTAAGTCTAATTGGTTCGTGAATTGAAAAAGAAATAGGCTAAAAACGACGAGGATCGTTAAATAGCGTTAACTATTGCAACCATAATTCTTATTATTTGAAAACAGAGTTCAATATAAATGATCAGTATTTTTGGTATCTGTTCAAATCATTTTTCAATCAAAAAAATAGGTTCTATTGGTTCGTCGATTGAAAGAGAAATAGGCTTAAAATTCTAACGATCGTTCAATAGCGTTAAATATGAACCGCAAGGGCAGTCGCTAGGATTATTTTTTAAAAGCATAGGATCACTAGAATAATCGCAATTTTTTATTTCTAACCATAACATGATGAAATTTTAATTAATATTTTCAATTACTTCATCAATTGAAAGAGAAATTTGCTTAAAATGCCAACGATCGTTAAAAAGCGTCAAATAGGAACACCAACTACAGCTGCGATTTTTAATATTTGAAATCTGGGTACGATGACAATAATAAACTTTTTTGATAACTAACCATAATGAGATCAAATTTTACAATATATTTTCTATTGAGTTTTCAATTGAAAGGGGAAGAGAATTTAAACACTATCGATCGTTAAGAAGCGTTAAATATGAACAGCAATTGCAACCGCAATTCTTCTTACATGAAAGCGAATTATGGTTAAAATCATAAAATTTATTTTCCCTAACCAGAAAACTATACAATTTGAAAAAGTAGTTTAATTGATTTGCCAATTGAATGAGAAATACTCTTATGACGCTAACGATTTCCAAAAAGCATTATGTACGAAAAGCAATTGCAACAGAAATTCTTTTTATCATAAAGCCAAGTATGATTGAATCAATTTTGTTGGTATCTAATCTGAACAGGTTATCTTTTTAGGAAATATTTTCAATGGGTTAGTCAATTCAAAGAGAAATACGCTTTAAACGCAAACGATCGTTAATAAGCATTGAATCAGAAAATCCATTGCATTCGCGATTCTCGTTGTTTAAAATCCGTGTGTGATTAAGTTGAGAAATATTTGTGTTATATAATGAATCAATGTTTTTATTTCCAAAAACAATTGCAGTTGCTTCGTCAACTGAAAGACAAATAAGCTTAAAACGCTAACGATCGCCAAAAAGCGTTAAATGTGAAAAGCTAATGCAACCGCAATTCTACTTATTTCAAATCCTAGTGTAATTAAAATAATCAATGTTTTTGAATTATAACCATAACATATTCCTATTATAATAAATAGTTCTAATTCGTTCGTCAATTGAAAGAGAAATACGCTTAAAACAATAATGATCGTTAAAAAGCGTTAAACGTGAAAGGCAATTGCGACCGTAAATCATTTTATTTAAAAGTCAAATATGATTGAAATCATGAAAATTGATGGTACCCAACCTAAACATTATCCAACTCTGAAAATAACTGGAATTGATTTGTCAACTGAAAGAGAAATAGGCTTAAAACAATGACGATCGTTAAAAAGCGTTATATATGAACACAAATTACAACCGCGATTCTTAATATTTGAAAGCCAAGTGTGAATAAAATAATCAGTTTTGTTTATAAATAACCAGAATGAGATCCAATTTAACAAAGTAACTTCAATTGGTTTTTCAATTGAAAGAGAATTATGCTTAAAACACTATCGACTGTTAAAAAGCGAAAAATATGAAAAGCAATTACAACCGAAATTCTTATAATTTGAAAGCCCAGTATGATATAAATGAATAATATTGGTTGCGTATAAGCAGAACATATTCCATTTTTAAAAAATAGTTTCTGTTGGTTCGTCAATTTAAAGAAATACGCTTAATACGCCACAATCGTTAAAAAGTAGTAAATATGAACAACAAGTCGACCTGAAATTCTTGTTATTTTAAAGCCAAGTATGGATTTTATGATCAATATTGTTGATTTCAAGTAAACAGTTTTCCAATTACAAAAATGTAAGTCTAATTGGTTCGTCAATTGAAAAAGAAATAGGCTTAAAACGATGAGAATCATTAAATAGTGTTAACTATAAAAGCAATTGCAACCGTAATTCTTATTATTTGAAAATGGAGTTCGTCTGAAATGATTAATATTTTTGATATATATTCATATCATGTTTTAAGCATAAAAATAGATTCTATTTGTTCGTCGATTGAAAGAGAAATAAGCTTAAAATGCCAACGGTCGTTCAATAACGATAAATATGAACCGGAATTGCAGTCGCAAGTATTATTGTTTAAAAGCCTAGGATCATTAAAATAATCATAATTGTTTATATATAACCAGAACATGATTCAATTCCAAATAATATTTTCAATTTGTTCATTAATTGAAAGAGAAATACGCTTAAAACGCTAACGATCGTTAAATAGCGTCAAATAGGAACACCAATTACAGCCACGATTTTTAATATTTGAAGTCCAAGTATGATGAAAATAATCAATTTTGTTGATAATAACCAGAATGAGATCCAATTTCACAAAATAATTTCAATTTCTTTTTCAATTGAAAGGGAAATAGACTTAAAACACTATCGATCGTTAACAAGCGTTAAATATGAACACCAATTGCAACCGCAATTCTTCTTACTTGAAAGCCGATTACAGTTCAAATCATCAAATTGATTTTTCCTAAAAATAACACTATGTAATTGTAAAAAATACTTTCAATTGATTTGCCAATTGAATGAGAAATACGCTTATAACGCTAACGATCGTCAAAAAGCGTTAAATATGAATACAATTGCAATTGAAATCCTTTATATTGTAAAGCCAAGTATGATTGAAATGATCAATTTTTTTGGTATCTAGTCTTAGCATGTTCTATTTTTATAAAATATTTTCAATGGGTTAGTCAATTTAAAGAGAAATACGCTTAAAACTCAAACGATTGTTAATAAGCGTTAAATCAGAACATCCATTGCATTCGCAATTCTCGTTATCTAAAAGCCGTGATTGATTAAACTGATAAATATTTTTTGTATATAATGAAATAATTTTTTGATTTCAAAAAAACAATTACAGTTGGTTCGTCAACAGAAAGACAAATAGGCTTAAAACGCTAACGATCGCCAAAAAGCATTAAATGTGGAAAGCAATTGCAACCGCAATTATAATTATTTCAAAGCCTAGTGTGATTGAAATAATCAATATTTTTGAATTCTAACCATTATTCCTATTACAAAAAATAGTTATAATTTGTTTGTCAATTGAAAGAGAAATACGCTTTAAACAATAACGATCGTTAAAAAGCGTTAAACATGAAAGGCAATTGCGACCATAATTCAATTTATTTAAAAGTCGAATATGATTGAAATAATCAAAATGGATTGTACCTAACCCAAACATGATCCAACACTAAAAATAACTGCAATTGATTCATCAATTGAAAGAGAAATAGTCTTAAAACGTTGACGATCGTTAAAAAACATTAAATATGAACACAAATTACAACCGCGTTTCTTAATATTCGAAAGCCAAGTATGATTAAAATAATCAAAAAAATTTTATATAAATTGTTGGAATTAAGGTACTTTAAAGGCGAAATACAAAATAAGTAATGAACTGAATGTGGGCCAAATTGTGTAATGTGGCTGTATACTATGTCGTGGTATGACCACTGCCTTAGAAACGATTTCGCCGCAGGTGGTGTAGTTGTTGACTGATGTCGTCCCCCAAGGTTAGCACAATTTCTTCCCAGTCTCGTACACCCAAGATAAGGAAGATGGATTTCGCAAAGATGCTCAGAGAAATGGGGAAGAGAAAAGAAGAAAGAATGTTTATGTGTATTCAAACTGAACCAAAGAAACCCAATAAATAGAAACAGAGGAGCAATGGTAATAGTCCCACAATATCAGCCACTATGATCCGAACGTGGCTTGAAACATGGAGAAAATAATGGGTCATTAAGAAGAAGTCAAGTAACAGAAAGAAGACTAAAACGGTTGGTCAAATGATTTGAAAATCCTCATAAAACTGGGCCCTCAAATCATCATGGCCAAAAAATGTAGCCCCACCACACCGCACACGTGTCACGAACATGAACTGAATCAAACCGACCCAAGCCGAGCTGGACGGACGGCAGCGGCAGCGTGCGCATGGGAATTCCTTAGACCAACCTCATAGTTTATAGTAGACTCAACTTGACTATCAATATAACAGTCCCATATATAAACCCAAAAGTATTCTCCCATTCTACCAATGTGGGACTCTTTGAAAACACAAATGGGCAAGACAGAAAGAGAAAATCACAAAGCAAGTGCCCAATACCCTTTGCATTACCGACAATCCCCCAATAATGCATAGGTAGAGTAAAGAGAAAAACGTCTGAGCATTGTGAGGTTTGACACTTAAATGTTAGTGCTTACTTGGCTTGAACTAACACATAGTTAAATAGGGCTATCTTCCAAATCAAGAGAGTGAACAAATCTTGAACTCCTTGACTTAAACAATTGAAAACCCGATAACACATGTCTCGCCTCGGTCCTTATATGAGTTCCGCGACAATATCCATCATATACGGCCTCCTTTTCCTTGGGACATCATGAATGCTATAGAAAGAAATTCCGTAGTCTTTGATAGAAGGTTTCCACACCTTCACATTCATTTAGGTAATTCCATCAAGTCTATCTCAATATAGACCACCCAGATCTTTGAATATGAAACCATTAAGAGCATGATATGCTCAACCTCAAAATAATCTAACGGTGTATCCGTGAAGTACTTAATAATAGTACCACCCAAATATATGGATATGGATTCATTAAGAGCTTGAAGCTCATCCTCACCTGTAATCAATGGGTGAATTCATCAAGTCCATCTCAATAGGACCACCCAACCATAGGACTATGAATTCAGTAAGAGTATAAACTCAACCTCCAATGTGCATAAGCACCATAGGGATGAGATAGGAATGCACAATATGAGTCTTTCCATGGCTTCGTGTGACCAATGTACCCTTGCGTCAACAAGGAGTGGTATTAACCATGAATTCCTCAACCAACAGGCTTTAGCCCCAACCCCCTCGAAGTCACTAGAACCATTTTATGGTTTAACCCTTTTGTTAAAGGATCTACTAGGTTCCTCTCAGTTCCCACGTACTCCATAGCGAGTACTCCATTCTCAATCAACTGCCTCACAATATCATGTCTCAAGCGTATATGTCTCTTCTTACCATTATACACCTTATTCTTTACTATACACAAAGCAGGTTGTGAGTCACAAAGAAGAGAAACAGGGGGATTCTATTCCCCCCACAATGGGATGTCAGCTAAAAGGTTTCTTAACCACTCGGCCTCTTGACCCGCTAGGTCTATAGCTACAAACTCTGACTCTTTGGTGGAACGTGCTATACACGTCTGCTTATCAGACTTCCACGAAATTCCAGCTCCACCCAAAGTAAATACACAGCCACTAGTAGAACTTACTTCATCATTATCAGTCACCCATTTTGCATCGCAATACCCCTCTAAAACAGCAGGGAAACGTGCAAAGTGTAGACTCGAATCCATTGTACTTCTAAGAAACCTCAATAATCTTTTAAGTCTATGTCTGGTCACTATGGGTGTACCTACTAAGTTTACTCATAGTGTAAGCTATGTCAGTCGAGTACAGTTCACAAGAAACATCACACTCCCAATTATCTTAGCATACTCAGACTGTGAGACACTAGGTCCATTGTTCTTTACAAACGGTATGCTAGGATTATATGGAGTTCGAACAGGTGTCACATCAAAACTGTCGAACTTTTTCTACACTTTCTCTACATAATGGGATTGGGATAAGGTGAAACATTTTCCATTCCTAGTAACTTTAACACCCAAAATGACATCAACTTCACCCATATCCTTCATTCTAAAATGAGAGGATAAAAAACCTTTGGTTTCATAAACCGCATCTATGTGTGTTCCAAATATCAACATGTCATCCACATAAAGACAAATGATAACACAATGAGAACTAAACATCTTGGTATACACACACGTATCTGAACCATTGGCTACAAACCCAACTGAGCACAGTGCTATGAAACTTTTCAAACCATTGTTTTGGAGCTTGCTTTAAACCATAAAGAGATTTCTTAAGCCTAAATACCTTATGCTGCTGACCAGGAACAACAAATCCTGCTGGTTGTTCCGTATAAGCTTCCTCATCTATGTCTCCATTTAAAAAGGTAGTTTTCACATCCATTTTGGTGAACTACCATGTTGTGAATAGAAGCTAAAGCAAACAAAGCCCGAATGGTGGCGATCTTAGTCACAGGAGAGTA
>ONZA01014265.1:63673-77595 GCA_900322205.1 Kewa caespitosa | reverse complement strand
ATATATCTTTTCTTCAACAACCTTCCACAATCTAGTTCATAGATTGCAACTTAATTTTATTTAGTTGTTGTTTTATTTTTGTGTGTATGATTATTTTGATAGAAGTCACAAAGGATAATACAATAATACATAGGAATGGGGGATTAAACATATGACTTAATGTACAAAGAACATTAGGCTCAACCACTGCGCTGAAATATTATACGAAACCCTTTCTTGGAAGTGGCAAGTATCATTCCTTATTCACCCCACTAATCAAAAATTAGAACTCAATTTTGGTGTTTGTTGACCAAAGTATTCAGACATTATTTTAAATCTGAGAAGAAAGACTGCAAGACGCTAGAATTTCCATCTCCAACCACCATCACTTCTCTAAGAAAGAGAAAGATGGTGAATGAGAGAAGTGGCGATTTAGAAGATAGAACGGCGATGGGCTACTGATGACGAGGCTGGATGAAAGAGGTGCTGAGGCTAGAATAGAGAGGTGACGATGATAGGAAGTAGCAACAATGGAGAAGAAGTGCATCAGTGGTGGCAGAGGTAGTGGAACAACGAGACGAGGAGAGGAGATGGGAGGATGGACAGAGCCATCGACCTAGAGATGGGAGAGATCGACGAAGGTGGGTGGCTTTGATGATGGAGACAATGGCAAAGCTTCTAAGAGGCGGTAGTAGGCAGAGCTTGGAGGCTATGAATCTGAATAACAATGACGGGGTCTGTAGTGACGAGAGAAATAATAGAGAGGGCAAAAAGAGAAACTTAATTTTAATAATAATGGCTAGGTTCAGTTTAGTTTTTATCTATAGAGGCTAGTCTAGTCATTTTAGTTTTTGGGTCATGAGTTTTGACAAAATTGAATTACATTATTGTTCTAATCTACTATGGAGATGGCCAGATGGTACAAAGTGTCAAGATCAAGTGTGTGTGTGTGTACGTGCGTCGTGCATGTGTGTGCGTGTGTCGAGAGAGAGAGAGAGAGAGAGAGAGAGAGATAGAGAGATGGGATCAAATGGGATCAAATAAGAGCAGTCCCTAGGATGAGAGCAATGAGAGCAATTTCGAAACCGTTAGATCTTTAGATTCAACCTAAGATTAAATGAATATAAGGGAAAGGCGACTATAGCTTTCTCATAAATAAATAAAATTTTTATTATTTGGCTTTGTTCCCGATCAAGAAAATGATTCCCAAGAAACCAAACTTCCGATTCTCACTCTCTCTCCGCTCCGCACCTTCACTGCCAGCGCTGATTTTGGTGACCAATGACCACCGCTACTCGCCACCATATTGTCGCTGCTCGTCGTCCACCAAGCCTTCCCATATTTTACTTCTTTTATCTTTCCTCCTCCCCATTTCCCATTTTTATCCTCTCATCCACTACCCACTGCCCCTCGCCCAGCCACCCGAAATTTTCCTCCATCCACCTGTCTTCACCACCTTCACCTTTTTTTGTTGGTCTTCCTTCTCTTTTTGACTTCATGGCGATCACTGGTGGCGAGCAAGCTGCGGTGATATATGTTATGGGGGGTTGGTTATGGAGGTGGAGTATGGTTGTATTGAATGTGAGTGGTAGTGAATTGAGAACATGAGGTGAAAGATGAGGAGTGGTTGAGTATTAATGATGGTCAGGTGACGGCGGCTGCTTTAGGGGTTGAGTGGAGTGTTGGTGAGGAGAGAGATAAGACTTGGTGATGGGGTGACTGATTAATCAAAATGGGGTGGAGTTTAGTATTTGGAAGGGGGTGAATTTGGATTGAGTATGACTAACTTTGATTCTTACAAGGGGTGAATGTGATGTTTATGAGGGTGACCATCAAATTTACAAAGGGTTACTATTATACTCATGAGGAGTGACTATGGTGTTATGAGAAGGTACTATGGTGCTATCAAGTGGTGACTAAGGTACTTGAAAGGGTGACTACTTTTCAAATATAGGGTGATATGAGGTGAATATAAGAGGTTACTTTGCTAATATAAAGGGATAACTTTTTGCTAAATTAAAGGGATAAACATTATTCATATTTGGAGTGACTATGCAGCTAACATAGGGTGACTTTGATTGTAGTAGGAAGTGACTATTCTTTATATTTTTTGAGACTTATTTGGTGACTATCATTCATAAGTTTGATGAATTTGATCTCATACTCTTACCATTACCATTGATCTTATCGGAACCTAACTCTGTGTGTGTGTGTGCGCGCGCGCGCGCGCGCGCCCTCGCGTGTGTGTGAGTGCGTGCGCTCTTGTGCATGTGCGCACACGTGCATGTGTGCGTGTGTGTGTGTGTCGTTCTTGATTTCAAAAATGGGAAACAGAAGACAAGCGGCAACCACATACACTCCACCACAAGTAAGACTAAAAAACAATAAGCACAAATTGAAGGAGAATTTAGCCAGACCTGAATACCCTCTAGGGGTATGCAAAACTCGAAGCATGATTATCTGAATAAGGAACCCTAATTTATAATAAGGGTTTCAATTAAAAAAGGAGTAGCCATGCAGATCAATCTTAGAAGGTTGTCGAGAAGTTTTTTGCAATTGACGAATTGAAAAAGACAACTTCGGGTTTCGATCTACCGCAGCTAGAAGTCCTAACTGAGATTTGGGAATCTCTCTATGACAAGAAGAAACCCTAAAGTATGATTACCCTGCAAAATGAAGAGCAAAGTAAGTGATACAATTGGTAAATCGCAGCTTTAAGTTTAAAATCAAAAAACCCATGAAGCTTAAAGAGAAGATAGGAGAATTCGAAGTTGTCATGTCTGTGGCCGGTATGAGTGGGTCATGGATAGATGATTCTTCTGAGATATGAGAATCTGGGTTGAACCAAATTGAGAGTGAAGATCGAAGGAGATGGAGTCTTGTGCATAGTGGTGGATCTGAGTGGGGGAAATCTGGGTAGTTATGTTAGAGATGGTACCTTTGAAGTAGGAAGGGTAGTCGGTAAGTAGATTCGAGGGGTCAGGGGTGGCTGAGGCTTCATTTCTAGGGTTTGAGTGCATATTGGCTATAAATAAAAGGGACATAACTTTCTCTCTCTAAACTCATTTGGTCGTTTGCTTTTATAGGTGACCAAACTTTAAAATGGTTGTATATATATAGAACTGGCAAGACCCGACCCGACCTGAGACAATTGACCGACAACCAAAAATCAAGGTAACGCACCCCACACCCGACCTGACCCAACTCGTTATGACCCGAACCTGACAATACTCGATAACCGAAATGACCCGAACCAAAAAATACTCGTACCCAAGGTGACCCAACCGGAATACAATCTGTTTCGGAGGTTTTTGTAGTAATCCCTCAAGACGTTAAAGGGAGGTCTTACACGAGCTTAGAGTCTTCAGTTGAGGTGAGGTTATCTTCGCTCCGCAGTGCCTGCAAAATGAGCAAACGTGAACTGCTCCTTGTGTGATCCGGGGATCGGTCTTCTGAAGAACACGAGGTAACAGGCCAGAGTGAGAATGCAAGGGAATAATGTTTACTCCGAGGTGAACAATACAGTATCTTGCAAAGAGTATTTGTGCGTACCTTTCCAAGAAGGCAAAAGGTCCTTTATATAGGCATCTTGGGGAATGTGTAGCCAATTAGAGCGAGCCACATTCGCCCTAATAGGGCAGCTGGGCCTTCAAGCACTATGGGCTACAGCCATTTTACTGCTAGTTGGGCCTGCCAGGTGTCCCGTTCACCAAGGAAGACCATCGACAATCTGAACGTCACCCGGAAAGCATGTATCGCGACGTGAGGGGTCTGCATGGTGACATTATTCACCACTAATAACAAGACCGCGAGGTGACACTCTTCGAGGTGGTCACCTCGCCAAATATTTTAGGCATAGCATTTGCTCCCCATGTGGGTCATGACGTCGTGTGGTCATGGGCGACCTGGAGTCTCTGGGCTCAAATCCTGAAGCATGGAAAGATGACGTGGCACTTCAATCACCATGACATGTGTCACAATAATTGTAGGGGATGTGAACAGTTGCCCCTTGGTCTATAAATACGGCTCCTCTTCACTTCTTTCTCATCTCCTTGTAAAAAGTTTCTAGAGAGAGAGAGAGAGAGAGTGTGTGTGTGTGTGTGTATGTTTCTAGAGAGAAAGCTTTGCCAAAATTTCTAACGCCACCTCGCAAGTTCTCCTGCTCGCGTTTTTTCTTCAGTTTGCGTCTTCTGTTGTTGGTTTAGTAGGTATTCCTTTCTTCTTTATTCTTTATCCTTAATGTTTCCACAATTTCAATTTTTTGGGCTCTTCTTCAAGGCGAGGTGAGTCCGCACGTAGTGTACCTATTCTGAGCCCTGCCGCGGAAGCTCTTCTAGGTTGATGTGAAAGGGCTCCACCTGGCAAGACGAAGTCCGCGAGCATTTACAAAAACATAGGGACGACCTAAAGGCTGACTTAAATGGCTTAGAGAATAAGGCCAAATTAGACCCTATAGACTATACACCACTGCAAGCCATAGACCCCCAGGGTCGGGTGATACGGGACCTAATGTCCGGGTCGAATAAAACACACTCATCATATTTGAGCAGGGTGATCCCACCACCCCGTGAGACAGATGAAGATGAGGCAAGTTTTTACCCTCCAAAACCTTGCGAAGTGGTTCCCCCACCTTGCACTGGTAACAAGGTCACTCCGCCATTTTCGGCTCTAGCACGGATGATGATAAGGAGGAAGACGGTCGCTCTTTTTAAACAAACAATTCAACGATGGAGAGCCCACGTTGCGTGCCGAGAGCAGTGACACTAGGAATGAGGCACCCCATGGCACCCCCGACCGCATATTCATATCGTCATCTCTTAGTAAGTACTTGCCCTGCTTTTTTATTATTTTAAATTGGGTCCCCAACAATGGCATCCCCAGTGGATGAGGTCACATCATCCGAGCTCAAGTCGAATACAGGGTCAAATTTGGTTCACTCTGTGTGCGACTTCGGCGAGGAATTTCAATCTAGGATAGGCCAGGACGAGGTCGTCCCGTTAGGTGCAGGAGTCGAGGTGAGCGGGGTCGATTCTGGCATGGCCTAGAATGTGGAGGACGTACAACGAGCTCTTCGGTGATGACGGCGTTGTGACTTTAGCAGCTCAGGTCACACCAGCTGGAGGTGTGCCTGGCGCTTCAGGGGTCAGTTTGGCGGAGGCGTCCACCTCGAGCCGTGGTGGTGTCGATGTAGAGGCTGAAGAGGAGGACAAGTTTGAAGTGAGCAAACTTCGGTTTTGCATTATGTTTGACAAGGAGAGTCGCCTAGAATTCCTTAATTACTTTGGTCGGCCCTGCGACTACGACATCGTCCCGGAAGATGGGGAGGATTCCATCACTAGCGCACCGGCGGGGTGCATACCTGTATACCCAAATATGGCCTATATAGGGTTCAGGGTGTCACTTCCTGATTTTACCATACCGCTGCTGAGGGAGCTCGACCTCGCTCCATCTTACTTGACCCCAAATACCTAGGCTATGATAACGCATTTCCTATGCGTATGTAAGGTGTACAGAGTGACCCCTACCTTGGCGCTCTTGTTCGAGATCTCAGAGAGTGTCAACAAGGGGCCAGACACCAACGGATTCTACTATATTCTGGAGCGATCTCGGTATGTGGTAGGGCTCCTTAAGATCATCTCGATAGGGCAACGGAAAGATGAATTCTGCTATATCCGTAAGCTCACAGAGAATGGGGCCTTCCGGAGTGGAATTTCAAGGAGTGGGAGAAGCGGCGTTATCAGAAGAGGTCCCGGCTCCGCTTGTCAAAGGCCGATGAGGAAGCGTTGGCCTTCTTCACCTATTCGGGGAGGTATCCTTCTTCGAAGTCGAAGAAACCAGTGAAGTTTCCCAACATTTGGCGTCCCACCATGAACCGGTTCTGACGTCAGGACTTCATGGCTGCAACCGAGTTGATCCATGCTGGGACCCAGTAGTTTACTTTGAAACTCTTTTACTTGTTTTCACTTTGTATTCATTATATTGTGACCTATAGAACAAGTCAAAAGGCCGACCACAGGGCCAAGGGAGAAAAGCGGATGGATCAACTTGGGGAGTCCGACGCGGCCGGATTACGTAAAAGAATACACCGCAACCTAAAGCTCAAAGTTCCACTTGCCCAGATGGAAGGTTTGGTAAGTAGTTCTTCTTGGACGTCGATTCATTTCATCCTTATTATGACCTCGCTAACTTATCCTTGGCTCTTTTCAGGATGCCCTAGTTGTTCCTTTGAGGCGGCTTCCATCCACTTTGAAGAAGAAGTCTAAGAGGGCGTCAGGCTAGGTCCCCCTCACGACCCCCCATCCACTCTGAAGAATAGTGGTCCAACACCGACTCTGACATTGGAGAAGGTCAGAACGGGTTCTAGGGACCCTGAGATGACACATGATGTCCTCGGGGAGGAGATGGAGGCCATGGCCCGTGGCGACGATCTAATTCATGTGGATCATAGGGGCCAGCCTATCAAAAGGCGTAGTGAGGATGACTCCACTCCTGAGTTGAAGAGGAGGAGGGAAAACAAGCAGCCCATGACGGCTGCCTCAGCGGCCTCGACCCCCAAGCAACCATCTCTCACTTTATTCTCCATCGGGGGAGCAACTGTTGTGACCTGGCCTAGCTTCTTCCGTTAACATGGCGGGGACACGTCCCAAATGATGCGGTCTTGTATGCGTAAGACCGTGGCGTTGGAGGATCTCGATGCCCTGAAGTCGGACCCCAACGTTGTTTGCCAAGAGCTTGTTCAGATGGCCCATCAGATAGCTTCTTTTGATTTTTCTTTTTGCTACCAAATTGTTCTTTTTCTAACTTTTATCACTTTGTGTAGAACTACGTTCTGGCCTGTCACTTTGATAGGATGCTCAGTCTCACCGACGTCCCGATCCAAAAGCTCTAGGATCAACTGAGCAAGGTGGACGGGGCCGTGGAGCGGGCTACTCTCAAGGCAAATGAGAGGTCTCGGAAGGACGTGGCGGAGGTGGTGGCTGCCAAAGATATCGAGCTAAAGGCTACTCAAGAGAAGCTTTCTCTCAAGGAGAGTGAGCTCGTGGCCACCCAGGAAAAAGTGGCCGAGCTAACCAGGGCTTTGGAGGCTCGATCAAAGCAACTCCAAAGGAGGGCTTACGAGGTGGACGTCGAATGGAAGAGTGCCATCACTAAGGTCTTGAAGACGGACCTGGGCCGTCAGGTGGCTAACTTGCGAGTCGTCCTAGGTCATACCAACCCTTCCCTTCAAGAGGAGATGAAGATCAAGTATGTTGGCTTATTGGCAAACGACGTTTGGATGGAGTTTGGTGATGCGCCGTCGGAAGAGGCCGAAGATAAGGTCGCTGATGGGGAAGATTAGGATGTTGTTCAGGGTTGAGGAACATCTTTCTGAGCCTGTGAGCTCCCACTTTGCTGGGGTTGTGGCCTATTATGTCATGACCCTTGTAGTTTTTGAAAAAACATATACATTTGCCCTTGTGGCTATGTTTTGTACTTCATATTTATAGCGCACTTTGGTATTTCTGTGTTTTGACATTGTATGCTCTATGATTACTTTTTCGCAATTTAGTGTTTCTATTATCACCTCACATATATGATACTTGCCCCTAATTACGAACAAGTTAAATTTTAAAACAAGTGGAGAATGCGAAGTTGTCCCCACTTGTTTTAATATTCTCTAGGATGAGAATTTGTGCGAGGTGAAGTGCAAATAATTCTAGCAAAGCCATGTGCTCCCAATTATTTGATTTTACCCAGAATGGTAAAAACGAATTTATTTTAGTCAAAAGTAAGGAAGTTTGCGAGATGCCCCCACTTATTTGTGACATTCCACAGGATGGGAATTTTGTTGAATGCGAAGTGATTAAATAAAGAGCCATGTGCCTCCACTTATTTAATCATGCCCTGGGGTGGGGTTTGGGTGGGTTAAAATATTAACTTTAAGAACACTGCGATGTGAGATATAGAACTTTTATTAATGGATGTTTGGGGGAGCCGACCCCATTTCTAATTTCATGATGAACTAGACAAAAACTGAGTTGTTTGGAGGTGCTCACCCCATTCTTAAGTTCTATTACACGGCTGTTTGGGGGTGCTGACCCCATTTCACACCATAATGAGTGAATAACAAAATATGAAGGCTTCTTGGGGGTGTCCACCCCTTGTGCGACCCCATGATGGGTGCGTGTTTTCAAGAAAGTCTAAATATATCAGATTGTTGATGTTGCAAGGCCGCTCTAGCTTCCTTCCAGCCATATCTTCGAGACGGTAAGTGCCAGGTCGTACTACTTCAGTTATCTTGTATGGCCTTGTTGGCACCAAAATAATGTCGCCCCTATGACCCTATAACGATAACTAGCTTAGGGAACCTTTCTCGGACATTTTAAGCACGTGAATTAACAAAAAAAAAAATCAAAGTCAAACGAAGTCCCGAGTACAAAATGGTCATTTCACCTCACCCTAGAGACTTCTAGATCTTTCTTCCAACCTTGCCCGCCAAGGAAATCCAAAGCTTAACGCGCAAGAAAGTTCAAATGTCAGTGAATATGCCTTTATTCGCTGCATTCCCAGTGATAATAGGCAAATTTGTTTTCCATCCAGCGAAACTCCTCATATTCACTGGACATTGGAGCGAATTTCACCCTTATTCGCTGTCCGTTGAGCTTTCTTGACCGTTTTGCCCAAGCACTCGGTTCAGTTTCCAGCGAATATCA
The DNA here is from genome assembly GCA_900322205.1 of Kewa caespitosa. NCBI lineage: Eukaryota > Viridiplantae > Streptophyta > Magnoliopsida > Caryophyllales > Kewaceae > Kewa > Kewa caespitosa. The sequence continues at coordinate 68,923 of ONZA01014265.1, read as the reverse complement.
CCATATTAGCTGGAGGCCAAGCGAATTTATCCTTCTTCGCTCCACTACCTAGCGAATTTGATCATATTCGCTGGGTTGTGGTGCATTAAATTCGCACACCTTAGGTCTCCCAATATAAACCCTATGCAAATAACAACACAAGGACATCTACATTCTGCCAAAATCCTCCCAGAAATCAAAGAATCATAATTTCCCAAAGTTTAGCATATTATTCACATAATTGCCCTATTTTCCTCATATTACAAAAACCACAAAAAAAAGAACAAAAAACACATCCCAAAATACAAAATTTTGCATGTTAGGAATTCCAAAGAAAATCCCGACCTAAGGTAAACTCCCGAGGGTCCTTCCCTCCCAAGGATCGCCTTCGGAGGGGGTTTCTAATTTCTTCTATTTTATTTATTTTTATTTTTATTTTATTTTCTCTATGTCACAAAATTGGAGAAAATAATAATTTCAATATTATTTTCTTTTTCTTTAGACTTAAATTTCATTTCCTTCTTTTACTCTCATGCACATATATTTTCTTTCATTTTTAAGCAATGAATTTAGGGTAATAACAATTCAATGTTATTTTCATAAATAAAATGACTTCACTTTCTCAATGCACACACACACGCGCACACACCCGCGCGCGCGCGTGCACGCACGCACGCACGCACACACACACACACACACACGCACGCACACACATACACACACACACAAACACACACATTGATTTTCTGTTTATTATTATTTTTTGGTTTCGACATTCTTTTTTTTTTTTTCATTTTTGTACATTCTGCCTTCTTTTTTGTTTTGGACATTTGTCATTCTTTTCCTTTTTTTTTCATCATTTTTACTCTTTTGTGTTTCGCATTTTTCTTTTCTTTTTTTTTATTTTCTTTTTTATTCTTTATTTTATTAAGTCACATACTTCTAAAAAGTAATAATTGCAATGTTACTTTTTAGGATTAAAAGACTTGGATTGCATGCTAAAAAATAAACTAAAATGAGTTACCAATGACTTAGATAACATTTAGGTTAATATACTTTGAACGGAACCAAATTTATTTTCATAAACCTCCTAGTTCGCAAGTAGTGACCATTTGTAAAAACGGGCGAATTGGATGCATTCCATCCAATTCGTACCATTGCCCCCAAACTTAGACTTTGGTTAAAAGGCTAAGGAGTCAAAAGAAGGTTTCCTTATTTTTCTAAAATAAGGTGGCGACTCCAAAACACTCCATTTGTGTCATTTAGCACCTTAAAAAAATGTGACATTTTAACCCCCAAAACACGCACCATTTCCGTGGGAGGTATGCACGTCAATTTTAACTCCCGCCATTTTCCTAGCAGGAGGGTCGTGGCCCCTATAATGGCAACTCCGCTAGGGACAACCCAAAAAAGGATGTTAGCAAAATAAAATGTAAATCAATTTGGTTCAATTTGCATCATGTTCATGTAGGTCATGCGTACGCGCGACTTAAGTATCCCATAGTCAAATCCTTAGGGGGACGAGTTCGGTTACATGGAGGATCCACTTGATTCTCCATGCAAATTGTAAATAACTCCCCACCCATGACCTTTCTTTCATCCATTCCATGGAAGAAAAGTGGTAACTTACGGCGCATATGCACTTTATAACATTGTAAGCACATCCATGTCATGGGAGCCTTATTTTACCTAAACCCAATTAAAACCTTAGAGGAACTAGAGCCTTTGGTTAGGTGTTGAACATAGGGAGCATATGGCATTTGCATGCTTGACATTTGTATAATTGCATTGCATTTGAGACCGAACCGTGAACCGGGGGCTCTACGCCCATTTTTTTGTCCTTCATTAGAAGTTTAGGTTTCCTTTTTTCTTTTGGACCTTTTCTTCTTTTCATTTTACCCTTTCTAATTAGTTTCCGAATTAACTCTAGGGAAAATTCCATTCGTTGGACACACGGCGAGAACCATAGGCTTCGTAGAAGATCGCCTCCACCACCACCACCACCGACTTCAACTCCTTCGCGTCCGTCTTCTCCCAAATCCAAGTCACCTCCTTCATTTGTGCGACAATTAACGTTCAAAATGGCCTACCAACCACCATCCAAGATCTTTCTCTTCTCATCCAGAACTTGACCAAAAAGGTAACCCAAATGGAAACTAAGAACGTCGAGGAAGTTGACCCAATCAAGGGAGAGCTGAAAAGGTTTGAGTATGTCCTGAATCATAAGAAACTATTCAATCAATACCATGAAATCAAGGGGATCACTTCTAACCTCACGGACACCCTACCCGATATGAGTGTCTTGTCTAACCTGCCCAAATTTAAAAGCACTAACAACCCTAGGACCTATCTTAGGGCATTTACCACTACCCTCACTCTAAAGGATATCGATAAGGAGCTATTTCCCCACATCTTCCCACGTCCTTAAATGAACCCGCATCAAGCTGGTACTATGCACTCGACACTGAACGAGTCAAAACATGGGAAGAGATAAGCTGAGATTCCTAGCTCAGTATTCATACAATATCGAGCTTCCCGTTACAATGAGAGAGCTAAAGGCCACTATGCACCTCACTGGTGAGACGTTCGTGACTTTGAGGGCTGCCCATATGGTAAATAAGCCCTCCGAATGGGACCAAGTGCGTAACATTATACACAATTTGAGACCCAAGTTTAAGAAACATATGATCTTTCAACCCATAGATTTTTTCCTTCAACTTAAGGAAGTTGGTTTGGCGATTGAAGAGCTTCCCAACTTAGAAGCTAAATGGAATAAGGGTAGCAATAACAACAACAATACCAAGCGGAACAATACCGCGAAGCTGAATGAGGTAAATGCCCTTAACGAGGGTGTGCCTCAACGTCGAGAGAGACGAGCTTATGCCCCACTGGGTATGTCTCTTACCCAAGCTCTCGAACGATTAGTAAAAAAGAATATTTGCAGCCAATTGGGCCCACTCCTGATGTCCCCGAGGACAAACGGTCCAAGAGCTACGACATAACAAAATATTGCAAGTACCATCATGGCAACGGCCACGAAACTGATAAATGTTGGACTCTAAGAAACGTAGTCCAATACCCCATTGATAATAGCACGTTACCATTACCAAAGGCCTCCCTGTCCCAAACAATAATAAGAATCCCCTTGCATCTCACGAGGAGTCCATTTTCGCCATATCAAATGATGACCTAGGTTTCGATCCCACCTTGCTTATTGAACCCATATCACCGCATGTCCACTTGAGCATTAACGAAATATGGGATAGTGACGAAGAGGATAGGATGCATCCCTAAGGTGTGGCGAGATTTACAAGAATACCTGGCTATCCGAACACGAGACTTGGGAAAGTGACATCGATATTCTTACTAGGTCGGAAAGGTATTAGGGGAAGAAGGATGGTCCACCCCAAGCCAATGGAAAACCCTACTAAGAAGGGTAAAGAAGTAGTGGAACAGGAACCACTCGATAACCCCTTGCTGAACTAATAAAAAAGGATGTAGGCCGATGTCACCATCTGGCAACTCTTAGCATCATCTCTGGAGCATAGGCAAGCACTCCTTTCCGCACTCAATAAAATGAACGTCTCTCTTGAAACGTCTCTCACAGAACTTGTGAGCTTCCTTACGGAAGAAGCATTACCCACCACGATCACATTCTCGGACGAGGACCTACCCAAAGAAGGTCGGAACCACAATAAGGCATTGTACCTTACTGTAACATGCAATCAGCACCATGTACCCATGGCGCTTGTCGATAACGGGTCCGTTGTAAACGTATACCCACTTAGAACCGCAAAACGTTTAGGCATCCAATACGACCTCGCACAGACATTACAAGACTTACGAACCTGCGATAATTCAAGAATAAGTGTGCTTGACACCATCAGCATCAACGTCATTGTTGGTGTCATAGAAAACCGGGTCGCCTTTTCCGTCATCAATATACCCTCCACCTTTAACCTGCTTTTAGGAAGACCTTGGCTCCATAGCATCAATGTCGTCCTATCCACCCTTCACCAGAAAGTCAAAATGGTCATGGAGGGAAACGTCCTTGTGATTGAGGCCGACCAAATGAAGGTCACCTTATCGAAAACCCCCGCCCTAAAAATAAATCATGGAGAAGAAGGCGAAGATTTTTGGGGCTTCAACCCCGAAATCAACGCCATTGAGGATGAACAAACTCCATTCGATTTTGATCCTCACTCGAACCTACATGTCAATGCCATCCTGCAAAAACAGGACTATATGCCTGGGATGGGATTAAGAAAGAATGCCCAGGGCCCGAGCTCATTTCGGTGGGCACAAACCACGAACCTTACGTTTGGCCTAGGCTATGCTCCTTCGATTCAAGAAGTAAAAGAATTGATGTCAAGAGAAGTAAAACGAAAGAGGGCCATAAGACAAGGCATTCCCTTCGATAGCCCTAAGCTCACTTATCCCCAGACCCTGAACGGACAATTCATTCGGGCAGGTGACGACTTCCCCTATCATCGATTTCTCGAGCCTCACTACCTTAGAGAGGAAGGCAAGATAATCCCAGGATTCGAAATTTTCGAGGATTGCAACCTTCTGGACGATGAAATCCCTAAGCTTCAGGTACAACTACCTCTTGATTGGGCTCAACCTTTACCTCATAATGCATTCGGGCTCCTATTCAAGCAAGAGAAGACTCGAACCTGAGAAGATGATGATGTAGTCTTGGCCATCCAGAATCAAGAGTTCGACCCCTCAGAGCTGATTGCACCAGCAGCGGGTGTTGACACCAAAATAATGTCCCCAAAATGACCCTATGACGATAAATAGTCTACGGTATCGTTCCCGAAAATTTCTAATATGCGAAATAATAAAACCCGAAAAAATCCAGAAGTCAACCAAAGTCAAAAGGGCAAAACGGTCATTTCACCTCACCCTTGAAGCTTCTAGACCTCCCCAAGGATTTGGTGATCAGTTCGAGAAAATTGAGGCCATATTTCAGCTCGCACCCCATCACCGTCTTGACCAACGAACCTTTGAAGAAAATATTAGGAAAGTTTGACTCCGCAGGGAGGTCGCAGGTCTGGGCACACGAACTCACAAACTACAACATCAGCTACAAACCACGTAGGGCCATCAAGAGCCAAGCCCTCGCGGACTTCATCGCAGAACTCACCCCCGTAGCCGAACAACCTGCGTACTGGACCGAAAGCTGGGAAATTAGCATTGACGGATCCTCATGCAAAAATGGTCACTACTAGAAAAAGGGCCATTTCTCAACGCTTTACCCTCGACAAC
>ONZA01014265.1:6073-22931 GCA_900322205.1 Kewa caespitosa | reverse complement strand
TTTTTTTTTTTTTTTTTTTTTTTTTTTTTTTTTTTTTTTTAAAGAAACCACCTTTTTCTATATTTCTTTTTTCTAAAAGCCACCAATTAACCCATGATAAACTTGCTACCAGAATTCATATACCCAAAATACGATCAAAAACGTTGATTTCAAGACCTTTTTCGCGCACATTTACCCAGCCAAAAAGGATAAAAAAACAGGAAGCAAGAAACAGGGAATGTCATCAGTATGCCGAAATCTTGTCGATGTCATTTTTTGCTCCAGTTGCCTGGGCTGGATGGACTACTTACATTCATAGATTCACTGGGAGTGTGACCACGAGGAGGACTACCTCGGAATCCATCAACCCTATGAGGAGATCCTAAGGTTCCCAACCACGAGGAGGACTACCTCGGAATCCATCAACCCTATGAGGAGATCCTAAGGTTCCCACAGTCCCTCTGGATGCTTCAACCTCCAAAACCTTATCTTCATCTGCCAACATTTGTAACTTCAAGGACAAAACTTTACTGTTACTTCATCTCACAAAGAGAAGAAGAAAAGAAAGAAAAAATAACATTACAAAAATCAATTCACTGTAATTTGTTAGTTCATCAAATTTGGGAAATAGCCTTATGAGCCCGGACTAGTTGTGGCTAGTTCATTTATTTACGGGCTCATTCATCATTTATTTACTTCAAATTTTTGGGAATTTTGATAAATTCAATTGAAAGAGGGAAAAGGGAATGGAGGAAACTAAGGACGTTTGGGGAGGAAGTAAAAGGGGTAGAAACATCTATTAATGAACACGTGAGAGGCACATAAGGGTACGATTGTCATCTCAGGTCCTCATTTTAAGGACAAACGTTAATTGGTGGCTTTTAGAAAACAAATAAATAGAAAAAGGTGACTTCTTAAAAAAAAGAAAAAACAATTTGAAAATGTGGTTTTTTTTAAAAGAATCACTAATTAAAAAGTGGTTTTCAGCAAAAAGTTCTAAAATAAAATATAAAATGAAAAACAAAAGCCGGCCTCCAACTCATTTTAGGTTTTAAATATAAAATTTAAAGGGCAGGTGTAAGAAACATCATATCATTCAAAGGTGTAGGATATAATTTGTGTCTTGCAATAGGTACTAACTATATATATTCGGAGCTATTATTGAAAAAGTCAGAGGAGTTATAGTCATTTTATTAGAAAAATTTATAAGAAATGTAACTTTATTTTTGAGACACCTCATTCTAATAAAATATAACTTTATTTAGGGATAGATATGGAGCAATAATCCTAAAAAGTAAATAGATACAACTTACACCTAATTTCAATACACTTAAACATTTGTAATATGGACCGTTAAATTGATGAGTTGGCAAGGAACCCCCTCTAATGACGGATCACGCATTGGGGGGACCTATTTTTTATTTATTTATTTTTTAATTTTTATTTATTTATTTTTATTTGTTTACGTAAATGTTGGGTCCAATGAATTATGTCGGTCCAACATCCACGAGTTCGAGATATAAATAAATCAACAGAAAAAGGAAGAACAAGACAACGATATGTAACATGGTTCTGCCCAACTCATTGACCTAAGTCCACGAACCTGAATGTAATATTAATTACCATCAACCTAATTAATAATACAACTTCATAGGATAAACAAAGTGACCCTCAACATCTTAGACACTCATCCCCATGGCCTAAATGCACTATGTGTTTTCCTTGGTGTCCCCCACCTATGGGGTTCACCCCATTAATGCCCCGAGCACACCCTACACCTTGGTGTCTCTTCTAACAAACCTCCAATGCCTATATCTCTACCCTTTATATAGACATAGTATTTTCTAATCTTACAACAACTAGAATAAGTAAATACAACTCAACTAGGATGCTATTCTTCTAATCACACCCCAAATACTTTTCCTAATCATTATCTCTAGTAATACAGAGGAAGTTAAAAAAGATTAGAGAACTAACAAGATAATATCCTAATATGCCCCATGGAGCCTCCCCTCAAACTCGAATCCTTCTTCTTGTCCATCATCCACGACCCATCTCGAATTCTTGGATCTCCAATACCGCATCGATCTGTCCTTCGAACGCGAACCTCTTCTACCAATGTTCCTCCCATGAACACCGAAGTGATTCTTCCACGTTCAATGGATCTTACTCTAGTGATTTTATCCTGTTAATGACAAAAACCTTCCAACATGTTCTTCTTCTCCATTGCACTCACAAAACCGACTCCATCGGTCTTTCAAACTCGCCACCATAAAAAACCCTTATCTCTTGAATAATTTGTAACGAATATTAAAATCAACAAGACCTAAAATAGTAGCCGACTTTCATAGGCAACGAACATCTAAGAACCATGGCTAGTAGTTCCAAAAATGTCTTCTAACGATAGTTCATCGACTCGTTCAAATCGATCCCCCACATGGATCTTCACCAAGATCGCAACCATTATCTCTTGATATCCCTTGTTGGGGATGGGTGATTCTTACAGTGGCCAATCATCACGAGTTCCAGAAATAAATAAAGCAATAGAAAGAGGAAGAACAAGACAACGATTTTTAACGTGGTTTGGCCAATTCATTGGCCTACGTCCACGAACCTGAATGTATTGTTAATTACTGTTGCGGGGTTTTTTCTATAGTGAACCCTCGAAACGTCAAAAGGGTGATTGTATCGAACTGAGGAAAAGGAGACTAAGAAGTTGAGCTGGATTGTCACTTCGTTGGCCTGCGAAAAGTAGCAAACGTAAACTGCCCCGGAATGGTTCCGGGGAACTGTCCTCCGATGCTTAAGTCAGTATGTGATTAGTGAAAGTGAGGTGACATGCCGGAATGAGAAGGCAAGAGGGAACTATTTGCTCCGAGATGAACAAAATAGTGTTTTGCAAAATGAGTCAGAGAATCAATGTGTACCTTTTCCAGGGAACCCAAGGATCCTATTTATAGGTTCCTTGGGAGTCGTGAGGCCAATCAGGGCATGACACATCAGCCCTAAAGATCGTAGATCGCAGCGGACAGGGATCTTGGGCCTCCAGGCGCATGCTCAATTGGTCAACACGGGGCTAGGTCCATGACGACCTGGTGAGTCACTTCGGCCACTCATCGCTGAGGTCGGGTCTGGAGATAACCAGGAATGCGCTCATGTCGGAGGAAGATGTCACGACGTCATGTCATAGGAGGTTGAAATGGGCTCAACATTTGCCCCTCAGGTCGGGGTGCAACAACGTTCTGGTGGGGTCCGACCTAATACCCAATGACATGGCTCACTAGGGGAGTGCAAGGGTTGCACAGATCTCGAGGCGCTCACATTTTGTCGTGTAGCACATAAAAGTGAACACGTGTCGCCATCGTGTGGGGAAGGGGAACAATTACCCTTCTCTCTCTAGCTCATTTCACGCATTTAGAGAGAGAAACTCTGCTTCTAGTGAGAGAAATTCCGACGTGACCACCTCGCGTTCTTGCGTTTTCTTGCTTTTCTTTGACTTTGTTTCTTTGACACTAGGTATTTTTTTTATTTATTCATTGTTTGTGTTGTATAATATGTTCCCACTTCGCTCACATTTCACTCCGGATAATGGATTTAAGTCCGCAGGCTCAGACCTTGCTAGACGAGATCTACTTGCGTAGTCCCTTAGACGTGGTTCCACTTTGCGCCTTGGATTCCCATGGTCGTGACCTCGGCACGGCTGGTGGCGGTTCAACTCGTAATGAAGCTCCGTCGCCGCCTACTGAGAGTGGGGCCTGTCCGAGGTCACCTCCTCCCCCAAAAAGTAATTTTTTCACACCACCGCCTTTGGCGGCTTCGGCGCCATCTTGGAAGACGAGGAGGAAGATGGTTGCTCGTAAGGGAAACCTATCTGGAAACCTGTGAGTTTCGAGGGTGAGGTCACACCGACGCCCGCCGAGGTCGGCCAAACCCGTGAAATGACCGAGGCAAATTTTAACGCTGATGACATTGGACCAAATAATTCCTTTGTGGGTGAGTCATATTTTCTTGCATGCTTGTTTCTGATTGTTTGAAGTGTAGTCATGAGTCAGTCATTTCTTGAGGTCATACCATCAAGCTCGGCCAGTTCGTCGAAGGGTACTGTGTCCGACAGTTTGTTGCCACCACACACCGAGGGAGCGAGGGGCGACCAAGTAGAGGCTGCCAACGTGGAGTGCGTAGAATCATCGTCGAGCACCTCGGGGTCGGATTTGAGCTCTGTAGATGATTCGTATGACATAGACGATGAGGACGATGCTGATGACGTGGGTGCTGGTGCGTGGCCGGTGGCGTGGATGTTATTGACGAGGCCGTGGGCGAAACTGGGGATTTGGAAGTTGATTTGGAGGAGAGTCAATCGGTGGAGGAGGATGATCCCATTACTTCGGCGGCACTTCGAACTGGCGAGGCGAGTACGTCAGGAGCTCAGCCCGCCACTGAGGAGGATCGAAAGAAAGTCGTTCTTGACCTGAAGGAATTTAGGACGAGGTGGACCATAGTAGACAAGGAAGTTGGATGGTTCTTACGAAAATTTGGGTCTGCTATCGTTCTGATGTTTGTGAACCGGGCCTGAGTGGCTGATAACATCTCCTTCTTTGGGGGCGATTTCGGTTTATGCACAGATGCCTGACTTCAGGTTTAGGTATCCGCTGTCGTACTTCGTGGTCGATTTATTGCACGATCTACAACTGGTCCCTTGCCAGCTCGCACCAAACTCGTTGGCAATGGTCACATTCTTTCTCTACATATGTAAAGTTTATGACCTTACGCCGATACTAGCGCTATGGTTTAGGTTGACATCGCGCGTCTGTGCAACCTCGAACTGCCAGAGCTTCTGTACATTCAAGGAGGCCACCGTGCACTGGTTCCTCTAAAGGTGAGTTCGGTGCATGAGTGGAAAGACTCTTATTATTACCTCAACAAGAAGGTAGGTGCCTGGGGTCGTCCGGGACGGAATTCAAGAGACCCACGTCGTCGACGTTACCAGAAGGCGGGTCGTCTGCCATTGTCGGCGGACGACCTCAGGCGTTGGAGTACTTTAGGTACTTGGGGATGCATTCCACCCCCAGAAGTTGTCTCCCGGTGAAGCGACCGGTGTGGTGGCAGCCGTCCACGGACTGGCTGGCGAGCAACTCCTTCATGACCTATATGGGCCTTATGAGGGGTGATGCTGGTAGATTTCTTCATCTCGAACCCCCCACCCCGTTCTACTTAAATTGGTTTGTACTTACTTTTGTTTTGCAGCCGCTGCCGAGGCCAAACTGATGGAGGAAGTCGACGTCGGGAAGGATATGATGGGGAAGTCGGCTCTACAGGAGTCGCAGGAAAGGATGGATAAGCAAATCTTGCTGAACATCGCCGCCAAGGCCGCCAAGAAGGGAAGTTTTGTAATGTCGTTTGTTCTTCCATTCGTCATGAGTTCTATTCTGACCTTTGTTTCATTTTTTTAACTCCAAGGCCACGGCGTCGGGGCAAAAACGGAAGCCAACCCCACGGGTAACGTTGGCAAAGAAGGGTCCCGTCACCCCGGAGCTGAAAAAGGTGACGTTGATTCAACCTCTCCGGCGTCAAATGACGTTTTGGGGAAGGACTCGGAGGACGCCGCCGCCGGCAAGGACCTCTTGGATGTGGATCGGAGAGGGCGACCCCAGACCACGTCAGTCACCCCTCATCCTAAGGAATAGAAGGTCGACCGGATTGGAACTTCGGACACCGATAAGCCCCCAAGGAATAACGGGAAGGAGGTCGTCGTCGAGTTGGACATGCCGGTGGTCTCTCCAGCTCATGACGTGGCACCTGATCCACTCGCCTTCACCCCATTCTTCTCTGTCCCCAAGTCGGAGCGCCTGAGGTTGGTGGCATCTTGCATGGGGCGTATGGTGCCCGAGGCTGACCTCAGATCGCTGGACCGACATCATGACTTGGCCAGGGAGGAATTCCTCCGCACTTCACACAAGGTTAGTGTTTGCGACGTTGTTTCTCCTTTTATCTTGCGATATCGATATTTTTGACTTAGTTTATTCCTTTGTTACATCAATATCTCTTAGCCTGCTACTTCGACAAGGTCATGCAGTCTCAGGACGAGACTTTGGATGATTTGACCAAGTCGGCGGAAAAGGCCTATGCCAAGGCGAGGAAGGAGGTAGGGTCCAAGGTCGGCGATGTCCTCACTGACGACGGAACTTTTCAAGGTGAAGAAGACCTTGGAAAGTAAGTTGTCCGAGCTGGATCATGCCTTGGAGAAGGTGGGCGAGCTGGAGCTCAAACTGGCGACCAAAGATTCGGACATTGTCAAGTTGCAGAAGCGGCTGGAGAGTCAACCTGCTGAGTTTGAGGAGATCTGGGGCGAGGCCGTCAAGAATGTCCTTGGGTCTGAGGCTGCCTACGATGCCATAAGGACTAACGTGGACATGCTGCGTCTTCCCGAGGAGGCTCGAGATGCGGCTAGGGAACGGTTGGCGGACCAGCTTAACTATAACCCCTTTGAGGACTTCAAGCAGGACGAGGTCACCCCGACCAAATAGGCGGATGTTTGATGCCTATGTTATTTTTATTTCTTACATCTGGGGCCTGCGAGCCCATTTCTGGACGACCTCAAACAATGCCTTATGGCGCTTTTATAATATTTTGGCATTACAATTTTTTGATTCAGTTCGTAAATTTCATGTCGCCTATTTTTGTTGATTGCCTTATCCCATTCTGGGTGACATCGGCTGTCTAGCCCTTTGCCCCTTTTATGGGAAGCAACAAATAGTTTTGAAGTAGATGCCCCCAATTCTTTGTTGGTTTCCAGGATGGGATGGGTTGGGATACTTTAGGTAAACTGAGTGTAGAGACTTGTAATGGATTTTTATTCTTGGCTCTTGAGGGGAGCCGACCCCGGTTAGTTTCATGATGAACTAACATTAACTCGGTTGTCTAGGGGAACTGACCCCGCAAAAATCTATTACATACCTGACTCCAGGACGAGTCTTTTAAAACAATACGAAATAAACTATAGCCCCAGGACGGACTTGTTTTATTTCACGACTTTTAAGGAGGCCGACTCCGTTCTAACTTCCAGGGTGAGTTAGATTTTTCTAGCTACGGCTCCAGGATGAGCTCGTCAACCTTAATCCGGAGGTGGATGAGGTCGTGCATTCTCCATGATGGGATCTTCAACATATAGCTTTTTGAAATTGTTGATACTCCAAGTTCTCTCAATCCTTCTTTCCGTCAAATCTTCCAATCTATAAGTCCCAGGTCGAAATACCTCTGTAATAATGTAAGGACCTTCCCAGTTCGGGGTAAGCTTACTGTCTTCGTTTTGTCTAACCGTGGACTCCATTTTTCTGTCGACGAGGTCCCCAACACAAAAGTTCTTTGCTCTCACCCTTTTGTTGTACGCCTTAGCCATGCGTTGTTTGTACACTGCCATGCGGAGTAGTGCGTCACCCTGGACTTCTGGGAGTAGGTCCAGATTGAGTCGAAGTCGCTGGCTATTCTCCACTTCGTCAAATCCTTTGACCTGAGGGCTTTCTAAATTCAGCTCAATGGGGAAAACGGCGTCACTGCCGTAAACCAGCATAAAAGGGCTCTCCCCAGTTGCTGATTTCTCTGTTGTCCGGAGTGACCACAACACTTCATAGAGCTTGCCAGCCCATAAACCTTTTGCTCCGTCAAGCTTCTTTTTCAACCTATTGATGATGGTTTGGTTGGTGGACTCGACCTGACCGTTGCATTGTGGCCTTGCTACTGCTGTGAAGCGTGCTTGTGTACCTAACTTGGCTAACCATTATTTGGGGGGTGTCGAACTGGCGCCCGTTATTGAACACAATGACCCTAGGTGTGCCAAAGCGGGATAAGATGTTATCCTTAATGATCTTCTTCACTTCGGCCACTGATATGCTGCGGACTAGCTTAGCTTCAACCCATTTGGTGAAATAATCCACGACTACGATTCAGAATTTCACCTGGCCTGGGGCCAAGGGGAATGGTCCCAGTATGTCCATCCCCCAGAGGCTGAAGGGGAATGGTTCCAGGATTGGTGTGAGCTCGGTGGATAGTAGCTTTGGGACTGGCGAATGATACTTGCACTTGGCGGATTTGACCAGTTTAGCTGCATCTTCAGAGATGGTTGGCCAATAGAAACCAGCTCGCATGACCTTGGAAGCCAGGGTGCATCCACCGTGGTGGGATCCATAAAGGCCTCATGTAGATTAGCCATGATGTGTTTTCACTGAGGACGGGAAACAAAATTCAATAGGGTGAAGAATATGATCTCTTCAAGAGCTCTCCATTTCTGTAGACAAACCATCGACACTTCGTCTGAAGTCGTTTTGCTTCCTTCTCGTCATCAAGAAGTAGACCATTTCTCAACCACGCAGTTATAGGTGTCATCTAGTCGTCACTTCGGCCAAGGAGTGCGACTTCTTTTTGGGTTGAGTATCGATGCTTCTTTCATTCAGTTCTTCCTAGAAGATATTTCTTGGGAATCCTGATATCGCTGAACTAGCCAAGCACGCTAGGGCATCAACATGGTGATTTTCAGACCGGGGAACATGGATGACATTCACCTTGTCCTGTTCTTTAAATAGAATGGAGGTGATAGCCTGGTCCGAAATGATCAAGTACAGGAACAAAGGTTCACCGGGCGCTGGGGATGATATCCTGAGTAACTGGCCGAGGTGACTCTTTGATTTCTCAAAGGCCTAATTCGCCTCCGTTCCCCAGCTGAACTTTGTTCCCTTCCTGAGTGTGGCAAAGAATGGTGCACACTTATGTGCCGACCTGGAGACAAAACAGTTTAGGGCAACAATGCATCCTGTTTGCTTCTGGACGTCTTTGACGCAACTATGGGTTGCATATCGAGGATCGCCTCCACTTTTTCGAGATTTACATCGATTCCTCTGTGGTTCACCACAAAACCCAAGGACTTTCCACCTCGGAGGCCGAACACACACTTCTTGGGATTCAACTTCATTTTGTACCCCCTCAATGTCTCAAATGTTTCTCTCAGTTCGCCGACATGGTCACTTGCCAAGCAGCTTTTGGGGATGAGATCATCGATGTAGGCTTCCAGGTTTCGGCCTATCTGATGCCAAAAAACCTTCTGTACTAGCCTTTGAAAGGTTGCCCCGGCATTTTTTCAGCCCAAATGGCATCGTGGTATAGCAGAAGACCCTGTCATGTGTGATGAAGGCGGTGGAACTTTGGTCTTTCTTCCTCATGAAGGCCTGATGGTAGCCAAAGAAGGCATCCTTAAAGCTCAGCAGCTCATGGCCCGTGGTGGAATCAATGAGCTGATATATCCGAGGTAAGGGGAAATCGTCTTTCTTGCACGCGTTGTTGAGGTCGGTATAGTCCATACACATCCTCCAGGATCCATTGTTTTCTTGACTAGGACAACATTGGCAAGCCATTTTGGGAAGATACACTCCTTAATAAAACTTGCTTCGAGAAACTTTTTCACTTCGGTCGAGGCGGTCTTGCTTCTTTCCTCCCCAAGATGCCGGCATTTTTGCTTTACCAGATTCATTTTAGGGTTCACACCTAGCTTGTGCTCAATGAGCGCAGGGTCGATCCTGGGCATTTCCTTTGGACCAAAAGCGAAGACATCTTGGAACTCACGGAGTAGCTCGGTCATGTACCCCTTGAGCTTTTTATCTAGATATGCTCCCAAATAGGTGACCTTTTCAGGTCGCGTCGAGTCTAAAATGACCTCGACTTTCTCTCCGATTGGCTTAGCACGTTCGGGTTCTTTCATGAGGTTGGGATAGTCAAGCCCTAGCCTTTCTAACATGAAGCATTGAGGCTCTTCTCCCTTCTTACTTCATTTTCCTTCCGCGAGTGTGGCGGAGTTGCTCGGGCATGCTTCTTCTTTCTTTGCTTTTTTTAGCTCGAGCTCTTTGACCTCATCCGTGATGACGAGTTTTTGCCCCCTATCTATGGTCATAGGGTTGACTGCTCCGCCTAGGGCGGCAGAGGGCTTGCTTAAACATTTAATGTAACACTACCGAGCTGACTTCTGATCACCCAGAAGTTTCCCACTTCTCCGTCATCATTGTTGTACTTGATAGTCAAGATTGGTATCATTACATTTGCGTTGATGGCAGTAAGGGTGGGTCGTCCTAGTATGATGTTATAGGACATGGGAACGTCGACGACCAGGAACTCAGGGACGAGATGTCGTGCGAAGTTCTTAGGCCCTAGCCAGAGTGGCACTTGTATGGACCTGATGGGGCGCACTTCATTTCCCAGAAAGCCGAACACAGGATAGCTTAGCGGTACAATGTTCTTCGTATCGTATCCCAGCTTGGTCAAACAATATGACATGATGACATCGACGAAAAAAGCGGGTGTCTATCAAAGTTCTTTTAACCAAGGTGTTGGATACCTTGATCTCGACAATTAGAGGGTCGTCATGAGGGTACTGCAGTTCCCTAGAGTCGGATTCATCAAACGTGATGGGATTTCCGAACTTAGAGGCCTTCTCGACCAGCATGGTCTGACCGAGGGAATGGAGGTGTGATTTTCTGGCCTTCGAGGTCACTCCACATGCAGGGACACTAGATATGATTGAGACAACCTTGCGCAACGTTGCCTCGGAGTCGGACGAGTTGTCCGAGCTGCTTGCCCCTTGGCTGTGAGAAGTGGAGGTCCTATTTTTGTCCTTCAGGAAAGAGTTGATCTTCCCTTCCTTTGCCAATTTGGCCATGTTTCTCCCCAACTCGCGGCAGTACTGGGTTGAGTGCCCTTTATCATGGTGATAGCGGTAGAAATAGTTGCCCACCGCGTCAGCTCCCTTCATGTGGCTGGCTTTTGGGAGGAGGCTTTGGCCCATCTTGGCAAACACGACTTCTTGATTGCAATTCAAAGTTATGTTCACCTCAGGGCTTTTAGGGGATTTGTAAGGAGGTTTGCCTTGTTATCTCGTCCCCCACCTCATCCTCCACCTCAGCCTCCCCGGCTGTTCTTGAATTGTGGCTTCTTTATGTTCAATGTTTCATATCGGCACCTATCTTGTCTTTCATGACAAGGTGGCTTACTTTTACTTGGCACAATTGCCTTGATTCCACAGACGAGGTTGCAGTTTAGAAGCTCCCAGGATGCTATTATCTGCATAGCGACATCCCGGGCTTCGTTGATGAGCACGTCTAGGTTGCTCTTCTTCTTCCTGTTCAGCCCGATTTTGATCTCGGTCCCATCCAGCACACCGTTGATAAACACACAACACGCAATTTTTTGGTGCAAGTTTTCGATCTCAAGGCATCGATCGACGATCCTCTGGACATATTTCTTGGCGTGCTTGTCGTGCCACTGTTTCACTTTGAGCAAATACTCGAGAGTTTTTCTTTCTTGCTCGTTGGCTGCAAAGTGGATGCTGAAGAGGTTAGCGAGTTGTTTAAAGCAAGATGCTCCCCCAAGCAAGCGAGTTGAGCCACTAGAGGGACAAGCCCTCCAGGTGCCAACGAAGAAACGACATAGCACGGCTTCAGTCCAGCTATGTGTCACTATGGAGGCCATGAGATGCTCGGTCGGTAGGGTCGTGTCATTATATTTCTTTATTTTATCGAGCTTGACATCTTGGGGAATCGGTTGATTCATGATGATGTCAGCAAATGGGAACTACGTGGTCAGTCTCGTTTGTACGCCAGTGGTGGCATACTCCAATCGTTTTCCCAACCGGGATGGTAAATAGGGCTTGAAACCAATTGCTCCGAGTCGCCTTTCCTCTTGTTTTTGGCGTATGAACTGACGGAGGTCGGGAGGCATTTCTCCGGATTGGACGGTATTCGTTTGCTTACGGTTGTTCAGGAAATTATGTAATTCGATGTTGGCGCGCTCCGTGTCGAAGGAGTGGTGCCAACCAAAGGTCTCAGGCTTTTTCCCTTTGGAGGCGTAAGTGCAAGGGGAAGTACGATGTGGGGCCGAGGTCCATGTTTCACAGAGGGGTGGAGCTCTCTCGGCTGCAAATGCTGAATGGTCGGGATGGCATGACCCACGTTGGTGTGGACCAAATGGTACCAGATAGTAGTTCCGAGAATGTCTTCCAGCGATAATTCGTCGACTTGTCCAAATCGATCTCCCACATGGATCTTCACCAAGATCGCAACCATTAGCTCTTGATATCCCTTGTTTGGGATGGGTAATTCTTACGGTGGCCAATTATCACGAGTTCGAGAAATAAATAAATCAATAGAAAGAGGAAGAACAAGACAATGATTTTTAACGTGGTTTGGCCAACTCATTGGCCTACGTCCACAAACCTGAATTTATTGTTAACTACTGTTGCAGGGTATTTTCCGTAGTGAGCCCTCGAAACGTCAAAAGGGTGATTGTATCGAACTGAGGAAAAGGAGACTGAGAAGTTGAGCTCGGACTGTCACTTCGTTGGCCTGCAAAAAGTAGCAAACGTGATGTGCCCCCGGGATGGTTCCGGGGAACTGTTCTCCGATGCTTAAGTCAGTACGTGTTACTGAAAGTGAGGTGACATGCCAGAATGAGAAGGCAAGAGGGCACTATTTGCTCCGGGATGAACAGAATAGTGTCATGCACAATGAGTCACATAATCAGTGTGTACCTTTTCCAGGGAGCTCAAGGATCCTAGTTATAGGTTCCGTGGGAGTCGTGTCGCCAATCAGGGCATGACACGTCAGTCCTAAAGAGCGCAGATCGTGGCGAACAGGGATCTTGGGCCTCCAGGCTCAGGCTCAATTAACAGGGGGCCAGGTCCATGACCATCTGGTGAGTCACTTCGGCGAGGTTGGGTCTGGAGATAACCTGGAACGCGCTCATGTTGGAGGAAGATGTCGCAACGTCATGTCGTATGAGGTCGTAACAGGCTCAACAATTACCATCAACCTAATCAATAATACAACCTTCTATACACAAAGTGGCCCTCAACATCTTCGATACTCATCCATATGGCCTAAGCATACTATGTGTTTCCCTTGGTACGGTGTCCCCCACCTATGCGGGTTCACCCCATTGATGCCCCTAGCACACCCTAGCTCTTGGTGTCTCTTCTAACGTACCTCCAATGCCTATATCTCAACCCTTTATATAGGCACTAGTATTTCTTAATCCTACACCAACTAGAATAAAGAGATACAACTCAACTAGGATACTACTTTCCTAATCACACTCAAAATATTTTTCCTAATCATTATCTCTAATAATAAGTACGAAGTTACATAAGATTAGGAAACTAACAAGATAATATTCTAATTTAACTCAACAATATATTGGCTTGATCCAACAATAAATTATCCCTGAGATATTCGGAAGTGTGACTAACTTTTTTTAGAGAGGTGACTTGTGACGTTGATTGTTTGATGAGATAACCTACATTTTATGTAAAAGTAATTTCTAATCTTCATACTTACAAATTACCCACAACACCCTATACACACGACATCATTTCATGAATTTGAAGAAAAAACAAGGCTACATTATTGTGTTTTTCTCGAGAATAAAATAAAATAAAAATTAAAACTTATTTTTCCAAAAAAGTTTCAATGGATTAGTATAGGAAACGATGTACGCCTAGGGTTTCGTTTTCATTATTTTTTCAATATTTATGGAGGTGTGCTACAATGTATATGTTGAGTGGTGGTTGTGTAAAATTGTCAAATAGTTATGAATGAGAGTAATACGTAGACGTTAGCTAACTTAGTTGATAAAATACCTTAACGGTGAAAACGAGATAACTGTGTTTGAAGCTCATTTACATTAGCCTTAGTCTCTTTCTTTACACCAAAAATATATGAATGAGGGAAATATAAATCCGTAGCTAAGGGTGTGCAAAATCGGATATCCGATCCGATCTGAAATTTCGGGTATCCGAAAATTCGAATCACCAAAAATCCGATCTGTATCTGATCTGAAAAATATCGGATACCCGGAATTTTAGATATCTGAGATTTCGGATCGAATATCGAATTATCCGACCCGATCCGACTTTCAAAAAACTCACTAAATTTTTTTCTTTTTTGATTTGTTTTTCGTGTGATACACTATTCCGAATTGCAAGCGTGCCTTCCTATATTCAACATTTTAATATTTTTCAATACTTGCTAACATTCAAATTAAAAATTTTAGTATTTTCAAGTGTGGAATACTCAAAACACTAGACTGATCAACTATCAAATGTATAAAAAATATAAAGTTTCTTTCATTTCGGGTTTTTTGGATATCCGAAATCAAAAAAATTGCAATCCGTATCTAATGCAAAAATTTGAAAAAATTTACGAATCGGATACCCAATCCGAAAATGCCAGATCGGATATCCAAAAATTTGAATCAGATCGCTCGTATATGAATCGGATCAACCGATATGAATTTTTCTGCATAACCCTATCCGTAGCATTGAAACGATGCCGTAAATGGTAATGCAAGCAATGTCATTTTATATTCTTACTTTATCATTGTATTATAATATCATTTTTCAATGCACTATTGAAAATTAAAAAGTGTTATCTTAATGAACAAAAACTTATAGTTTTGTCATATTACTTCAAAGGAATGAGTCATTTTCATTTCATGTGTTAACGGGATACGATTAATTTTGTACAATTGAGAGGTATTTCATTATAAAAAAGGTCACATAGACCATAATTCACGTGTTGTGCATAAACTTCCATAATATACAATCGGTGTCACATCAGCAACAATTTACACATGATATACGCTGGCCTTCTTTCCTTTATGTATCTCTTATCGGTCATTTTCCATCCTCACTAGGAAACCTTCACTGGCCAACAACATTCGCCACCAGGCAACCAGCGTCATTCGGTTGCTCTCACTGTGAGTTTTTGCCGGCGAATCTTATCGGAACCTTCAATGATGATCAAGTTAAGGCTCTAGGTGGCGGCCCTCTGATCCGAGCAAAGCCACTGCAAGCTACAAATTCTCTAAGGTCTTAAATGTTAGGCCTCCAAAATTCGCCCTGACAAGTAGAGTTCAAGCTGTCGTCAGTATGTCAGCACGTCAGGATGGGTTTATCCCTCAGAGTTATGACTTCATACTTGTAACGTTAATTTTGACTTGGTCTTTATTAGTGGAGCTACTAAAGCGGCATCTTAATGCAAGTATGCGATTCTTATTAAATGCAGGATATTATCAAATGAAGGAAGACAAAGAACTGGGTCAAAGGAAGCCGTTACAAATCACTAAATTAATTGTTACAAATCAGGAAGTCAAGGAGAGAATCTCGAAGCTGCAGAGTTAATGTCCACGATCTGCTCTGCTGAGAGTGGACCGCTGGAGGATTGTAAGGGAAGCTATAAAAGCAAACAAGGAAGGGGCCAAAAAGGACATTCTCCCCAAGAGCATCACACGTATACCACTCATTTATCTTTTCATCAATCTGTACTACGCTATCATTATTCTGGCATTACAATTTATACTCTCAGCTTTGTAATATATCATACCAATACCATAGTGAAGCTTTTCCCTATCGGAGGACAATTCCAACCGAGGTTTTCTCCCCATTCAAAGGGTTTCCTCGTAAAAAGTCTGTGTGTCAATTTTACTTTACGCGTCTATCTCTTTACTTTGCAATTGCAATCCTGAACTCTGAACGATAACTTAGACTAGTTGGTCCACTTTTCTACTTGGCAGAGTTTAGGTAAATTTTTACCAAAACAATTTGGCGCCCACCGTGGGGCATCTAGCCTAAAAACTTCCATTCAGTGTCCCCCTTAATTTCAAAACCTTTATTCGCAATGGATCCTCATGCCCAAAGCAGTACTGCTAATGAAAGCAACAATGCCACTAAAACGTTGGCCCTTGAAACCGCCACAATCAACATCCCAGCTACGTAGACTGAAACCTCCCCACTGGTATCCAGAGCACCATCCAGCATATCTGGCTTGGGAAACCCATCCTCTAACCAAACTTTCCATTCTGTCCCACCACCATTCAGTCGAGGAGTATGACCACCACTAAGCCAAACTTTCAGGAGTTCAACCATACCTGGTGAGGTCATAACTATGGAAGATGAGCGAGACCTAGAGGAAATACAAGCTGCGCTCAAAGATCTGGTCGACATGAACCAGTTGCAAGAGTCTAGAATGCAGCAACTAGAGCCGGAAAATCAATGACTCACAGCCGCTGTGGAGGGTGGAAGGATGCCATCCAAAACTCCCTTCAGAAGGGACGTCCTCAACATTCCTCCACTACCGTCGTTCAAGACCCCGTCGGCCAGAAGGACTATCAGCCCGCTGGAGACCTCGCAATACCCCCCAGGCTTCACACCAAGGTTCTCCACTTGCCTCCACCAAACCTTGATCGACCTCCACACTGCCACCACTCAGACGCCTACGACTGAGATACCTGTACATCTCAACGACGACAATCATGCAAGCTGGGAAGAAGCTACTCTCATCAGAGCCTGGCTGCAGGATCTGCGCCGCACAACCAATCCACCATCGTCACAACATTCTTGCGGTAACCATATTAATAGTCCATATAGTTTTATTGCTAATGAATCTAAAAATACAGGTGTGCTGAGTGAAGTGATGTCCTACATCAAGAACGTGAAGAAAATGGTCAAAAAGATCCCTGGAGCACCGTAACTTATTGAGTGAATTACGGCCCATACCTACGCTAAGACCCCCTTCACAGATGATATCACCGCCTTGGAAACCTCCTTCCATGCCATCATATAATGGAACTAGCGATCCTCTAGAACACTTGCTTCAATACCAACAGAGGATGTCCGTCATGCCAATTCCAGTCCATCTGCATGAAGCCTGCATGTGCAAGGGATTCAGTTCGACACTGTCAGGTTCGGCATTGGAACAGTACTTAAATTTACCTAAAGGACAAATATCCAGATTTCGCCAATGTCTGCCAGAGTCAGTTTTCCACGAGCCGCAAGATGGAAAAGAGGTCC
>ONZA01014263.1:66211-77472 GCA_900322205.1 Kewa caespitosa | reverse complement strand
GGTCTTCTTCTGGTTATTTCTAAAAAAATTGATTTTTTCATCATACTTGGCTTTCAAATATAATGAATTGCGGTTGTAATTTGTGTTCATATTTAACGCTTTTTAATGATAAAAACTAGTTTAAGCTTATTTCTCTTTCATTTGACGAAATCAATTGCAGTTATCTTCAAAATTGGATCATGTTTGGGTTAAATACCATCAATTTGGATGCTTCAATCATACTCAACTTTTAAATAAAATGAATTATGGTCACAACTGCCTTTCATGTTTAATGGTTTTAAACGATCGTCATTGTTTTAAGCGTATTTCTCTTTCAATTGACGAACAAATTGTAACAATTTTTTTAATGATAGGGTCATATTATTTTAATAATTTAAAAGTATTGGTTATGTCAATCACACTAAATAATTAGAATTGCTGTCGCAATCGCTTTTTAAATTTAACGCATTTTAACGATCGTTAGCGTTTTAAGGCCATTTGTTTTTCGGTTGATGAACCAACTGCAATTATATTTTTAATAAAAAGAATTATTTTATTAGATACCACTTATAGTTATCATTTTAATCACACACAGCTTTTAAAGTTTGAGAATCACGAATGCAATGGTTATTCATATTTAATGCTTATTGACGATCGTTTGCGTTTTTAGCGTATTTCCCTTTAAATTGACTAACCCATTGAAACATTTTTATAAAAAGGGGACATGTTTGGGTCAGATATCATATTTATCATTTCAATCATAATTGGCTTCACGATAAAAAGAATTTCTTTTGCAATTTCTTTTCATACTTAACGCTTTTTGACGATCATTGGTTATAAGCGTACTTATTTTTCAATTAGCAAACAAGTTGATAGTATATTTTCAAATTAGATCATGCTCTAGATATATATAACCAACTATGATGATTTTTATCATAGTCATCTCTGAAGTAAGAAGAATAGCGGTTGCAATTGATGTTCATATTTAACGCTTTTTAACAATCCTTATCGTTTTAAGCCAATTTCTTTTTCAATTGACGAACCAATTAAACTTAATTTATATTAACTTGAAAAATGGTTGATTTGATATCAACAATGTTCCAAATCATACTTGGCTTTAAAATAACAAGAAATTCAGGTTGAATTGTTCTTCATATTTACTGCTTTCTAACATTTGTAGCTGATTAAGCGTATTTCTCTTTCAATTGAAAAACTATATTTTGAAATTGGAACATGTTCTTGTTATATGAAAATAATATTTATCAATTAAATCTTATTGTGCTTTTAAATTGTATCAATTGGGGTTGCAATTTCCTTTCATTATTATCGCTTTGTAACAATAGACAATGTTGTAAGAATATTTCTCTTTCAATTGAAGTACCAATTAATATTTTTCTTCTAAAATTGGATCTCGTTCTTGTTATTGATTAAAAAAAAACTGATTTATTTTTTTCAAATTTTGCTTTCTAATATTAAAAATTGCGGTTGTAAGTTGTGTTCAGATTTAACACTTTTTAACGATTGTTAGTGTTTTAAGCCTATTTCTTTTTCATTCGATGAATCAATTGCAGTTATTTTTAGAAATTGATCATATTTGGGTTATATACCATCAAATTTTATGATTTCAATCATATTTGGATTTTAAATAAAATTAATTACAGTGGCCATTGCCTTTCATATTTAACGCTTTCTAACGATCGTCACTGTTTTAAGCGTATTTCTCATTAAATTGATGAATGAATTATAATATTTTTACAATTAAATCATGTTATGGATATAATTAAAAAGTATTGATGATTTCAACAACACTATATAATTAGAATTGTGGTTGTAATCGCTTTTTAGATTTCACGCGTTTTAACGATCGTTAGCGTTCTGAACCTATTTGTCTTTCAGTTAATGACCACCATCCATTATTTTTTGAAATAAAAACATTATTTGATTACGTAAAACCTATATTTATCATTTTAATCACACATGGCTTCTTAATAACGAGCATTGTGAATGCAGTAGCTGTTCATATTTAACGATTACTTACGATCTTTTGCGTTTTTCGCGTATTTCTCTTTAAATTGACTAACCCGTTAAGAAAATTTTATAAAAAGGGAACATGTTCAGGTAATATACAAAAAAAATCATCATTTAAATCATACTTGGCTTTAAGATAGAAAGAATTGGTGTTGCGATTGTTTTCATATTTAACGGTTTTTGACGATCGTTAGCGTTATAAATGTATTTATTTTTCAATTGGCAAAGCAGTTCAAAATACGTTTTCAAAATGGATCATTTTCTAGTTAGATAAAACCAACTTTCATGCCTTCAATCATAATCATCTTTTAAGCAAGATGAATTGCGGTTTCAATTGCTGTTCATATTTAACGCTTTTTAAACGATCGATAGTGTTCTAAGCTATTTCTATTTCAATTGAAAAACCAATTGAACTTTTATTGTAAAACTGGATCTTTTTCAGGTTAGTTATCAACAAAATTAAATATTTTATTCATACTTGACTTTCAGAACATTAAAAATTGCGGTTGTAATTTTTGTTCATATTTCACACAATTTAACGATCATTAATGTTTTGAGTGTATTTCTCTTTCAGTTTGTTAACCAGTTTAAAAATTTATGTAAAAATTTAACATGTTTTGAAAAGATACCAAAAATATTGATCATTTCAATCAAACTCAGTTTTGAAATAACAAGAATTACGATTGCAGTTGCTTTCATAGTTAACATTATTCAACAATCCACATCGTTTCAAGCCTATTTCTTTTTAAATTGACAAACCAATTAAACTTAATTTTTTGAATTGGAAAATGGTCGATTTGATATTAAAAATATTGATCATCCAAATCATACTTGGCTTTAAAATAACAAGAAATTCAGGTTGAATTGTTGTTCATATTTACTGCTTTCTAAATATTGTAGCGTATTAAGCGTATTTCTATTTCAATTGATGAACCAATTGAAAATATTTTTCAAAATTGGAACATGTTCTGGATAGACACAACCAATATGTATCAATTAAATCTTATTGTTCTGTCAAATAATAAGAATTACGCTTGCAATTGCTTTTCATATGTATCGCTTTTTAACCATCGACAGTGTTTTAAACCTATTTATCTTTCAATTGAAAATCAATCGAAATGTTTTTCTAAAATTGGATCTCGTCCTAGTTATTTGTAAACAAAATTGTTTTTTTAATCATACTTGGATTTCGAATATGAAGCATTGCGGTTGTAATTTGTGTTCATATTAAATGCTTTTTAACAATTTTTAGCATTTTAAGTATATTTCTCTTTCATTTGACGAATCAATTGCAGTAATTTTCAGAACTGGATCATATTTTTGTTAGATACCATCAATTTAAATTATTTCATTCATACTCGACTTTTAAATTAAGTGAATTACTGGTGCCATTGCATTTCATATTTAACACTTTTTTACAATCGTCATTGTTTTAAGCGTATTTCTCTTTCAATTGACGAACAAATAATAATATTTTTTTAAAATAGGATCATGTTATGGTATAATTCAAAAGTATTTATGATGTCAATCACACGAAAATATTAGAATTGCGGTCGCAATCGCTTCATATATTTAACGTGTTTTAACGATCGTTGGAGCCTTAAGCCTATTTGTATGCCAGTTGATGAACCAACTGCCTTTATTTCTTGAAATCAAAACTTAATTTAATTATTTACCACCTTTAAATATCATTGTAATCACACACGGCTTTTAATTAGTGAGAATTTCGAATGCAATAGCTGTTCATATTTAACACTTATTGACGATTGTTTTCATTTTTAGCATAAATCTCCTTAAACTGACTAGCCCGTTCAAACTATTTTATAAAATAGGAACATGTTCAGGTCAAATACCAACAAAATTTATCATTTAAATCATACTTGGCTTTACGATAAAAAGAATTGCCGTTGCAATTCCTTTTCCTATTTAACTCTCTTTGACGATCGTTAGCATTATAAGCGTATTTATTTTTCAATTGGTAAAGTAGTTGAACTTATGTTTTCAAATTGGATCATGTTTGATTTAGATATACCATCTTTGATGATTTCAATCATAATCAACTTTCAAGTAAGAAGAATTGCGATTACAATTGTTGTTCATATTTAACGCTTTTTAACAATAAATATTGTTTTAATCCTATTTCTCTTTCAATTTAAAAACCAATTCAAATTTCGTTATAAAATTGTATCTCATTCTGGTTAGTTATCAAATGTTTTAGTCATACTAGGTTTTCAAATATTAAAAATGGCTGTTGTAATCGGTGTTCATATTTGACGCATTTTAACAATCGTCAATGTTTTAAGCGTATTTCCCTTTGAATTGGTTAACCATTAGAAACTTTTATTTAAAATTGCAACATGTTTATAAAATTTGCCAAAAAATGTTGATCATTTCAGTTGAACTCCGTTTTGAAATAACAAAAATTACGGTTGCAATTGGTTTTTATAGTTAACGCTTTTTAACAATCCTTATCTTATGAAGCCTATTTATTTTTAATTGACTCGTTTTAAGCCTGTTTATATCCAAATCATAATCGGCTTTAAAATACCTATAAGTTCGAGTTAAATTGATGTTCATATTTACTACTTTCTAACGATTATAGCGTATCAAGCGTGTTTCTCTTCCAATTGAACAACCACTTGAAACTACTTTATGAAAAGGAAATATCTTCTGGTTAGATACAACCAATATTAAATCATATTTGGCTTTGCAATATAATAATCGCGGTTGCAATGGCTTTTCATATTTGTCGCTTTTTAACAATCGATAGTGTTTTGAGCCTATTTCTCTTTCAACTGGAAAAGCAATTGAAAATATTTTCTAAAATTGGATTTCATTCTGCTGATTTATAAACAAAATTTATTTTTTATCATCATTGGATTACAAATATGAAGAATTTCGGTTGTGATTTGTCTTCATATTAAACGCTTTTAACGATCGTTAGTGTCTTAAGCTTATTTCTCTTTCTTTTGACGAATCAATTGTAGTTATTTTTGGAATTGGATCATTTTTGTGTTAGATAACATCAATTTTTATGATTTTAATATTACTCAACTTTTAAATAAAATGAATTACAATGAAAATTGCCTTTCATGTTTGACGCTTTTCAACGATTGTCACTGTTTTACTCGTATTTCTCCTTCAATTGACAAACAAAATATAACAATTTTTTAATAAATAGATCATGTTATGGTAATAATTAAAAATTATTGATGATACCAATCACACCAAATAATAAAATTATGGTTGCAATTGCTTTTTAAATTTAACGCGTTTTAACGATCGTTACCGTTTTAAGCCTATTTGTCTTTCCGTTGATTAACCAACTTCCAAATTCTTTGAAATAAAAAAAAAATTGATTATATACCACCTATATTTATAATTTTAATGACACATGGATTTTAAATAACGAGAATTGCGAATGCAATGGTTGTTCATGTTTAACGCTTATTGACGATCGTTTGCGTTTTTAGCATATTTCTCATTCAAAATTGACTAACCCTTTGAAATTATTTTATAAAAAGGGGAACATTTTCAGGTCATATACCAAAAATATTGATCATATTAATCATACTTTTCTTTACGATAAAAAGAATTTCTGTTGCAATTGCTTTTCATATTTAACGCTTTTAGACGATCGATAACGTTATAAGCGTATTTTCTTTTCAAATTTGATCATGTTTTTGGTAGATATAAAAAATTTTGATAATTTCAATCATAATCGGCTTTCATGTAAAAAAAATTGCGGTTATAATTGATGTTCATATTTAACGCTTTTTAATGATCAATATTTTTGGTATATGACCTGAATCCATGAGTAAACCATTGTTTTCTATAATACGTTCTCCAAAATTTTTGGTTAAATGGCATAGTTTTTCTCTTTGCTTCAGCAGTCTATCTTACCATTGAAGTAAACGAGAATCAGTTGGGCTATTAAGTAACTTACTTTGGACAAAGTTAAGTTTATCGATATTTTTATTTAATTTCTGTTTTAACTATCTATATTGAACTTTGTGCCAAGCTTTTAGATCATATTTGCTATTTTTTAGAATCAGTGACCATGCTTTTTTGACAATATAAAAAGATTCATCGTTATATGTCCATCTTGGTTGGAATTTAAATGGTCTATTTAAGTTGGTACCTTAAAACCTAGTACGGAAGAGGATCGGCATATGATCAGAGAAGGAGAAAGGTCCTGTAGTAAGAATGGAATCTGGATAAACAGACTTCCAATCATTACTATAGACAACTATGTCTAAACTTTCATATACAATTTTAGAATTGATATTTCGTTTCCAAGTGGAAGGGCTACCTATATAAGGTATATCAACTGCACAAGAGTTTCGCAAAAAAGATTGAATCAATCTAATTATTTTAAGGTTGGATGGGGTGCCACCTTTTTTGTCGTTAAGGAAAAATAAATCATTAAAATCACTTATAATTAACCATGGTAATTGCCAAGTACGTGCTTTATTTGTTAGGGATGACCATAAATCTGGTCTTCATGTTAAAAGCTAGTGAATATGCTTTCCTATTGCAATTGTTTATAATAGACTCTAATAGAGAAACTTATGTGTTCCTTTGAGGAGGAAAGAACGTCTATGTTTGTGTCGTTCCAAAGTGCCCAAAATCCTGTAGATTAACCACTAGGGTCAATTATTTCATTATGGTGGATTCCAAGAGAAGCTACAATTCTTTGTGAATTGGATGCCAAAAAATTTTCTCAAGGACAAAAAGGATGTACGGATTAAATTGTTGTTTTAGGTACTTTAGTTTGCCTTAAGCAGTAGGCTTTTTAGCCCCATAATATTCCAACTAAAAATTTTCATTTAAAATATGGAGATACTTGAGGGGAAGTTCGTAATTGATAATATCTCTAGTGTAGACATGGAGCATTAACTCATAGAAGAGTTTATTATTACAAACCAAGAAACAACCATGCATAAAAGAAAGATGGTCATGGTTTTTTGAGAAAAACCACCTATAACCAGGAGTGAAAACACCACTATAAGGTGAAATTACATTAGTTAGTAGAACCATAGACTCATATATGGAATGATCTTGATAACCATCTTGCATGGTCATAGGTAGTAGAACCATAGACTATAAGTGTTTAAAGAAGCTCAAGTGCTTGATGAATGGTAATATCATAGTGATTATGTAACTCGGGAGCTGACCATATCATAGCTGGAGACCTGTTTACAAAAGAAATTTCAAGAAGCCAAAAGGCTTTAGTCATATTGAAGACATCAATGAATAGCCGCCTTCGAGTTCGTATGATGTAATAATTTCCACATAAGATGAAAGTGCATTAGTGGGAAAACGAACTGACGATAATTACCATACAAACACAAAGAAAGATACATACATCCAAACACAAGATTGTAAAAGCATAAATGGCCACAACCTAGTTGGATATGGCCAAAACCCACTAAAGCAAAAGACATGGTGATAACGTTAGACACCTTCCCTTACATATATGAACTGTTCACATCAAGGACGATCCATTTAAGCACCTTAAGCATATAAGAAAGGAAGGTTTCATGATTAAGAATAACAACAACAAAGACAATGGCAACAATAACAACATCACTAATAAAATTCATAATGTCAAAAATAAATTGAACCATAAAATGAAAACTCCATACCAGACGAATTATGTGTATTTAATATTGCATTTATAAGAAGCTTGATAATAACACATAAGCCATAAGTTGTGAAATCCAAAGAAAATCCATGTTAATCGAACTCAAGGCAGCTTTATCAAGCCTTTAGTTCAAGCAAGTTCATTGCATTTACAACTCATGTTTGGAAACAAGTATATGGCCACGCACATGAAATCCCATAGAAAAGAGAAAATGCATGGACGCAATAAAAATATAGTAGTTCGATGTAGAGACATGTGGCAGCAACCAACATCCATTGATGGTCTAAATGCAACAAGGTTATCCAAGACATCTCACACAATAAAAGAAGAACAAGGTAAAGAAAGGGGTATATTTATTGCTTTGTAGTAAACCAAGAAGCAGTAGGTGTAGAACATGGCTTTCACATAAGGAGCAACAACATTTATACCAACAACAATATCCATAACAATAAAAACATCAATCCTAACAACAACAAAATCAACAACATCAATAGGGTAAAAAAAAGACGAAGGCAATAATAGCAACAACGCCATTCTCACGAGTAACAACGACAACAGTGGTAGCATCAACAGTAACAACATCACGGACACCAATAACAATGGTGGCAGTACCAACATCAGCAGCACCAACAACATGGAAAGCAAGAACAACAACAATGGCACAAACCACAACATGAGCACTAGAAAAAAAATCAACGGTAACAATTTCCACAATACCATCACCAAGGGAAAGAGCAACAAAAACAATAGCAAAAAAAAAAAAAAATGACAATAATCAACAAGTAGATATCAAAATAGGTTCTCTAAAACCCTGTTAGGTTTGAATCAAAAAGTCCCAACTTAGTGTTAGGGTTCTTATCTAATTTTAGTTTAAATTCACAAAAGAGAAAACTTGGAAATCCTTGAAGGGTAATCAAGTGTTGAAGTGACGGGTCTAAAATCCTAAGCCTCTAGATTGATCAGAAGATCCTTTCAATTGGTTAGAACATGATCTTGTAGAAACATACTTAATATTTGATGAGATAGTCGATTGTATATCACTTACATACCTTTCATTTTAAATTTTGTTCATTTTTGTCAAGCTGAGGTTTTCGCCCCCTTTTAGGTTGAACATTAATTCAGTCTAATTGGTTGGGTCAAGAACTGTGCCTGCTACTTATTTCGAACCTGTGGAAAAAGTTTTTGTAGGTGGTCTATCGATCCGATGGTCGAGCACGAACGACAAACCACACGAAAGACGAATCACCTCACCCAAAAATTCAGATCACTAAAATTGCCGATTATCGGAGTTGAGGTCGTGAAGTCTTTGAATATAAAGTTCATCAGTTTAGATTGGGCGGGTCCCAAATTTGGGGAACTTGGAAGAAAAACATACACATAATTAGCAAAAATTAGGACAAAAAGTATCGATTTCAAAGATAAAAGTTCGTAAAGGAAATTAGGGAAGGAGAGAGAGGGGATTGAAGGCAAAGCACGAGTGAAGTGGAAGTCATCGACGGTGAAGTCTGAGGTGGAAGTCACCGGCGAAGAAGTCGGTGCACGGACAGAGGTGTATCTAGTCTGCAGTCCAGAGGTCTTAGCGGTGGCAGGTAGGAGGTCAGCTTGGTCGGGGGGTGGGGGGTCAGGGGTGGCGACGGGATCAAGTTTTCCAATTCTAGGGTTTGGTCATTTTTTTAGGGATAAGTTAAGGAGTTTCTCTCTCTAACTCTCAGTGTCAAGCTTTTGTTCAAGTTAGATACTAAGAAAATTTTATCATTTCAATCATACTTAACTTTACAATAAAAAGAATTCTTGTTGCAATCGCTTTTCATATTTTACGATTTTGACAATCATTAGCGTTACAGCTGTATTTCTCATTCATCTTGCAAAGCAATTTATTTTTATTGTTTTTTCCAAATATATGTTCTTGGTAGATATAACAAAGTTTTATGATTTCAATCTTAATCTGCTTTCATGTAAGAAGAATTGTGGTTGCCATTGCTTATCGTACTTAATGCTTTTTAACGATCAATAGTGTTTCATGCATATTTCTCATTCAATTGAAAAATCAATTTAAATTCTTTTGTAAAATTGGATCTTGTTTGGGAAGTTATCAACAATATTGATTATTTTAATCATACTCAACGTTCAAATATTAGAAATCATTGTTGTATTGTGTGTTCATATTTAACACTTTTTAACAATCGTTAGTGTTTTAAGCATATTTCTCTTTCAATTGATGAACCAATTAAAACTGTTATTTAAAATTGCATCATGTTCTTGTTAGATAAAAATAATTATAATCATTTAAATCATCCTAGTCTCTCAAACAATAATACTTGCGACTGCAGCTGCTGTTCATATTTAATGCTATGAAATGATCGTTAGCGTTTTAAGCCTATTTCTCTTTCAATTAAGGAACCAATAGAATCCATTTTTAAAATTGTAACTTGTTTTGAACAAATACTAAATAGTGATCATTTTAATTGAACTATGTTTTCAAATAATAAGAATCACGGTTGCAATTGCTTTTCATAGTTAACACAGCTTACTGATCCTCATCGATTTAAACCTATTTCTTTTTCAATTGACGAACAAATTAAACTTACAATTTTTAAATTCTTCTTCATATTTACTGCTTTTTAATGATCGTAGCGTATTAACCATATTTCTCTTTCAGTTAACGAATCATTTGAAACTATTTTTTAAAAATTGAACATGTTTCGGCTAGATACAAAAAATATTGAACATTTGAATCATATACTGGGCTTTCAAATTATAAGAAGAGTGGTTGCAATTCCTTTTCATATTTATCGCTTTTCAACGATCTGTAGTGTTTGAAACCTATTTCTTTTTCAATGAAAAACCAATTGAAATAAGTTTTTAAAATTGGATCTTGTTCGAAAGAGTTATAAACAAAATTGATTGTTTTAATCATACTTGGCTTTCAAATTTTTAGAATTTCGGTTGTATTTTATGTTCACATTTGATGCTTTTTAACGATCGTTAGAGTTTTAAGCCTATTTATTTTTCTATTGACGAATCAATTGAAGTTCTTTTCAGAATTAGATAATGTTTGGGTTACATACCATCAGTTTTGATGATTTCAATCACATAAGAATTTAAAAGAAAACTGAATTACGTGCGCAATTTCCTTTGACGTTTAATGCTTTCTAACGACTGTCATTGTTTTAAACGTATTTCTCTTTCAACTAACGAGCAAATTATAACTATTTTTTATAATAGGATCATGTTATGGTTAGAATTGAAAAATACAGAAGATTTCTATCATAATAGGCTTTCCAATAATGTGAATTGTGGTAGCAATTAGTTTTCACATTCAACGCTTTTTAACGATCTTGAGTATTTTAACCCTATTTGTCTTTCAGTTGAGGAACCAACTGCAAATATATTTTGAAATCAAAACATTATTTGACTATATACGACCATTATTTATCAACATTATCAAACACAACTTTTAAATAAAGAGAATTACGAATGTATTGATAGTTCATATTTGACGCTTATTAACGATCGTTCGCGTTTTAAGCGTATTTCTCTATGAATTGACGAACCCATTGAAACTATTTTATGAAAAGGGAACATGTTTAGGTTAGATACAAAAAAA
>ONZA01014259.1:111372-121940 GCA_900322205.1 Kewa caespitosa | reverse complement strand
GCTTACCAATGACAAAATTAATTGATCTAATTGAAAAATATCACCTCATTTGATCTCCATTGTCCTCCTTCGCCGATGTCTTTACCTCCTGTCTACCAGTCATTTATATTGAAGGGTGATTGAGAGAGATAGAATAAAAAAAAAAAAAAGGAAAGGTGAATCCACAAGATTTGATTTTATATTTTTCCATCTTTATTTGGAAAAAAAATCTCACAACATATTCTAGTTTTCTTAACCGTATCAACAGAAATAGAAGGAAAATCATCTAAATATTTTGGAAAAGATAGTTGCAATTTGATTAGTATTTAACTTCATTTTTCCATTTTTTTTCCACCACAAATTTAGGAAACAGCTGAGTTGGACCAATAAAAAAAATCTGCATGGATTTAATTTGAAACAATGCAATTTGATTGGTCCAAGTAAGCATTTAGGCCTTCTCTATTGGTCCAACTATCTATAACGTATAGTATCTAAACACTATATAAAATTTCATACCATAACAACCAACTTGCCCTAATGATATGTTGGTACTTAAATAAAATAAACAATTCATTGCAAAGTCTAAAAACAAAATGAAACCTCAACAATAGTCTAAGACATAACCAAACACAAACAGTTACGGAAAGTACTAAGTCGCAAGTGACCGAAAACTAGATCTAATGAACATTGTATAATTTAAACATCTTCACGACCTGAGCAAGCATTAGCACATCTTTGTACTTCGCTACCTTCCTAGCAAGTTCAATTGAAATATCATGTGTGTCTTCCATCCACATTATAGCTTCCTCTAAGGCAGAAACTTAGTTCAACATCTTCATGTTGGCACTAACGACCAAATCGATTATACAATATATAAAATTTAGCAATTAACTAAATTTCTATTCGTTATTTATTGATATACAGTTTGAATATTCGTTATTTATGAGTAGTAAAATTATTGGCTTTCCAATGAAATATTATGAAATTATTGGCAAGTCCACAATAGCCCTCCATGGAGTAACCTTCACAAAGCACGGACAAAAGGTAATCTTGACACTTCGCACGAAAAGAAAGGATCATCATCATTTAGCTATTATTTGATGGAAATGATTCGGCAATTATTTTGTTTTCGACTATAAAACTATTATTGCAATTTTCTGAATATTGCTAATGTATTCTTAATAAGAAAATATAAAATCAACTCTTAAAACAGCAACTGAATATTTAGGATAATTTTTTTGTAGCTTTTAGAAGATCAAGTAAATTACAATGGAAATTGTTGTCTGGTTATTTGGAAAGAACTTTTTAAATATATTTCGGCTAGTATAGGAACCGAAATTACGGATAAGGAATTAGTCTTTTTAGGAAACTATAATTAGTTAAACATTTTTTTTTTATGATTTCGTGGCACCTACTTAGCTTTCAACCAATTAAAAAACTACAAATGGATTTCTTTTGAATCAAGCCACTTAATTGGGCCAAGTCACCTTTAGTAAAGGAGCTACATTCTCTCTCTTGTAGCTCCTTTAGTATATGTATATTGATTTGATTCTTATATTCAATTGTGTACATAAATGTGTCCATGGGATATTCTTTTTCCCTGTATTCAATTTTATTCTTTACTTGTATGTATAAGTATTAATTTTTACCCTTTTGATCATTTTTTTTCAATGTTAGTATGTGTGCACAACAAATAATTTTCGAAAATTAAAATTTCATATAAAACTTTTTTACAAAAAAAAAGAAGCATTCAAGAGACCCTCGGGGAGTCACTACTACAGCCTACTGGCCACTGACAGGCAGTGCCGAGTCGGCACGTCTCTTGTGGGAAGGCCCCGCTTGTGTTAGCTCCACCTCCAGAATGGCATTCAGGTCCGCCACATGAAAGGTGTTTCCACCTCGTGGCCACCCACAGCTCTTTTCTCGATCCCTCGCCCGCTCCTGTGACTGAGGCTGCATGCGAGAACCGCTCCCGCAACCTTTGGTCCATGGGTCGAACGGCTCGAACCCTGAGTCGGAGAGGCACAACCACCTCTATGCTATGACCTACCAGCCTGAGACCTCAGTGCCCTCACCAGTGGCACCGGCTGAGGATGGACAACATCTTGCGAGGGTAAAATGGTAAAATCAGCCACGAAGAACATAATGTTGGCAAAAATAAGAGAAAAGAGCACGGGGATATACCTCTCTCGCATGAGTATGAGAAGCACAACCTAAAGTTAAGAGCCACCAGATGTGCTTCTTCATGGCAGAGACGACCTTCAGGGTCACTTTGGTCTCCTCCGGGTTCATCTGCAACACCAAGATGAGGATAACCATTAGTGAAGTGCAACCGCTGAAATCATAGATATACAAAAAAAGGAGCAAAGCTTTCGTGCATACCCCGTTGTTCCCCTCAGCACAGAAAGGTACTCACACTCATCATCTCTTATGTCTGGAACCTCTAGCATGACACGAGTCCCCAACTCGTCCTTATGGCTGACAGACAGAGTCGGCACAGGAAATACGCACTCCGCCCTGAAATAACAAAAGAAACTCCATTTGAGTTCATCAAACACGAGCACGTCTAAAAACAAGGAGTCATAGATGAAGGCTTACCTCAGCAAAAAGAAGAGTAGCTGGCCTCAGGTGCTCACTATCGAACGCCTGTTAAGCAAGGGCCTTGAACTCCCTTTCAGAAAGGCAGTCAAGGTAGAAGACAGAGTCCGGTGGATCTTGAGGTACCTCCAACCTCCCGATCGTCTGCTAGATTACCCACTCGCCAAGATACCACACATGACCAAAGGGGCCCTTGAACAGGTAGCACTTCAGATCGTACTCCCGAATCGCATGGCAAACCTCATCGGGGACGCCGGCCACATCTGACCAAGGGGTGTATGAAACCTTGAAAACAGCAAAATAAAGCATTATATCAAATCTAAGATGCATAATACATCAAAAAGCAAATACGTGCAGTCCATGTGTACCTGAAGAGCAGCAATCTCGTTCATCATCTGCCTTTGCTTCGGAAGAGGAAGCTCACTAGGTGCTGTGCGGTACGTCGATGACCAATGAGCCATGATAGGGAAGGCTCGGGGATGGTCATAGTGAGGTCCGAAGACAGAAAAGTGCTCGTAAAACCATATCGGCACATACGAAGAGAGTTAGATACCACAAATATAAACAGCAGACATGAGGCAATCAAAGGCTAAAAGAGGCATTACCTCGATCACCTTCCAAAAGCGCGTAGAGGAGAATGTCCTTGTTCTTTATATGATGGCACCCATTCCTCAAGTACTTCATCAAGGTCGTGTCACCTGGCACGCCCCATTTGTAACCGCTAATCCTCCCAAAATCCTCGAGGGCCGCGAGGTATGAAAAGTAGAGACGGCTACCCTTGTCCGCAAACAAGGTGCAAGCCAAGAGGTAGCCAACAAAGACTCGCACTGTCAGATCCAGTGTCATCTCATCAAGATGCTCGGAAAGGACATCCCGACAGGTCGCGTAATGGACGGACCCGTCGTTAGGGGTCATAAGCCGCACAAAGTCCGGCCCAAACATGGCCGTCAACCTCTCCTGCTCGCGGTACAATGTACCGTCCATGGGCATAGGTTCGCCTACTAAGCCCACCCAACTAATCAGCTCGAACTCTGACGGTGTGATCGTCATCTCGCCCATCAGGAGGCGGAAGGTGCCAGTCGTGTCCTAGAAACTCTCAACAAGAGACCATACGATCGTACACTTCACATAGTCACAACTGTGAAGTGAACCAAACAGAGAACCAAACCCAGTCTCCTCGAAGCGGACAATGAAGTCGTCCCCAATATCCCTAGCAAGAGAACGGTATGTGGCAATAACCTCGCATATACCCTGGTAACCCCTCAAGTGCACCTTCTTCTCTAATGAGAAGATTACGTACGCATATATAATCAACAAAAATAGCTCGAAAAAATCATGGGCAATACGCAAGTACACCTATGCATATGAACGATGAGCATTTTGGCACTTTATGGACTTAACTGAAGCACACATGACATGAAGTATGTACTAAAGCAATAAAACCCAAGCCCATGGGTTTGTTTCAATGTTTTATAGCAAGACAACTATGATACGAGTCACAACAAGTGCATTTTCTAATAAGAAATCGACGAAAACTCTAAGGGGCAATTCGTCGAACACTTGCCGTGCGTGACTCAAAAACACACGAATTCGCGAAATTCACATAAACAAACACCCATCCATCATCAACCTACATCCATACATCTCATACATATTCTAAATTGTATCCCAATTCCATCCATACATCACATATACATCAAAGATTCATCAAAAACCCATCAACTACATGAATTTGGCAAAAATTACAAAGTGTGAATTTTTGAAACTTATCGCCTTCTTCCTTGCGCGGTAGGAAAAGTGGTCATCGGGGCTAAGTAAAAACACCGAAGGATTCCACTTTTGCTTTGGTTGCCATTCGCGTCGGACAAACCAATCCCCGGCTTGGAGTTCCTCTTCGACTTTTCTTCTCTTGTACTTCGGGGCACCCATGGGCTACCATGGGAAACGTGATGAGCCGACCCCACCTGGGCCTCCTCCTCGTCATCCCCACCATCAATTGGGCCTATGACCATCATGGTCACAAAGAAAACAAACAAATCTAACCACCTTTTCAAACTCATCTCTAAACGAGCTACTAAAAGAATTCGCTCTAATTTCTCGACAATGAAGGGAGATAAGTGTTGGATTCAATCGAAGTAGAACATCTCTTGATGAGTGGGGAAGAAAATTTGAGCAAAAACAGTGGAGTTTAGAGAGAGAAATTGAAGAAAAACGGAGAAGACGAATCGCGAAATGAGTCTGGGAGGCATTTCGCCTCACAACTCAAATCGTCTCCCAGCGATATTGAGCGAATTCATTGGGCACCCAGCAAAATTTCTTATATACGCTGGTCTCCAGTGAATTATTGTATATTCGCTGGCCCCTGTGTAGCACTGTTCAAAATTTTCCTTTTTGGCGCCCACCTATTTGATTTATATTGTTCGAAATATTCGACCGTTGTTTAATATATGCGGGGACTGTTCAAATTAATACAGTCCCGAAAAAATCTTACCCAGACGGTCGGTTCAAAAATCTAAAAATTTCTTTTGGCTCAATTAGTCAATAAGCGATAAAATTGTTGGCCCAGACGGTCAATAAAATATTCAAAATAGTCATTCTTACTCGGGTAGTCAATAAATACCCAAAACTCACTTTTTCTGACTCGAGTAGTCAATAAACACCCAAAACTCACCTTTTCTGACTCAGCTAGTCTATAAATACTCATATATCCCTTCAATCCATTTCAAACACATTTCCGACTCAAGGATGTCGATAAACTCCTCCAAGCATTTTGGACCCCAGGATGTCGATAAACTCCTATAAACATATTTCTGACCCCACGATGTCGATAAACTCCAACAAACACATTTCCGACCCCAAGATGTTGATGAACTCTTCCAAACACATTTTTGATCACAGATTATCGATAAACTCCTATAAACACATTTCTGACCCCAGGATGTCGATAAAATCCACCAAACACATTTCCAACCCTAAGATGTTGATAAACTCCTCCAACCTCATTCGGACCCAGTATGTCGATAAACTTCTCCAAGAACATTTCCAACCCCAGGATGTCGATAAACTTCTATAAACACATTTTCGACCCCAGGATGTCGATAAAGTCCTCCACAAACCTTTCTTACCCCTG
Source organism: Kewa caespitosa (assembly GCA_900322205.1). NCBI lineage: Eukaryota > Viridiplantae > Streptophyta > Magnoliopsida > Caryophyllales > Kewaceae > Kewa > Kewa caespitosa. Next base: position 116,233 of record ONZA01014259.1, on the reverse strand, counting down.
GATGTCGATACGCTCCTCCAAACACATTTTCGACCCCAAGATGTCTATAAACTCCTCCAAACACGTTACTGACCCCAGGATGTTGATAAAGTCCTCCAAACACATTTCCGACCCCAGGATGTCGATAAAATCCAACAAACGATTCTCAACCTCAAGATTTCAATAAACTCTTCCTTCACTTTATCTTGACCCAGGACGTTATTAAATGCTGGTATCATCCTTCATGAAGGATAAAGAGCATGTACCCCTACAATCATACATTTTCAGCTACCCACTCGGTAAGTTAAGTGCATACTACACTTGAAAATAGACATACTTTGACCTTCGCCGCTCGGCACCTCGGACAACGTGGGGGCTTCTGTTGACACCAAATTAGTGTCCCCTAAATGTCCCTATGGCATTAAATAATCTACGGCATGGTTCCCAAAATTTATAATACGCGAAATATTGAAAACCCAAAAAATCAACAGTCAAACCAAAGTTAAAGGGTAAAATGGTCATTTCACCTCACCCTTGAAGGTTCTAAACATCCCCCTAGGATTCCCTGCCAAGGGAATTGAAATCATAATGGACGCATTAAATCAAGGGCCAGCGATTGAGGCCCAAATCGTTGCCCATCCAACGATTTGGACCATAATCGATCGCATCCCAGCAAAATAACCCATATTCATTGGGCCAGGTGGCGATTTGCAACAGAATTGCTGTCTGTTGGCTCTCCCATGACCGTTACAACCCAGATGCATGGTTCAGCTTCTAGCGAATTGCACCAAATTCGTTGGTCGCTGATCGAAATTCAGAGAAATTGCCTTATTACCCAGCGAATTAATCCATATTCGTTGGGCCAAGGTGCATTAAATTTTCCATCTCTGTATAAACCCATGCATTAACCATACGTAATAACAATGATCAACAAGCCTAAACTCAGCAAAAATACCCCAGACACAAAAACCCTTTCCACTCAAGCTTAGGAATCATTTTTGAGCCTTTTTCTCAATATTTTCTAAGCCAAAATCCACAAAAAACCTTAAAAAAACAAAAGCCGTTCCATCAAAATTTCGTGTATAACAAAATCCGGTGCTAATCCCATCTAAAGGTAGATTCCAGAGGGTTCTGCCCTCCGAAGGCACACCTTAGGAGGGGAGTTGTGAATTTTTTACATTTTATTCCTTTTCGTTTTCATTTTATTCCTATTTATGTCACAAAATTTGAGAAAATGATAATTCAATATTATTTTATAAAATTTTGGACAAACATTTTTTTTAATTTTCTTACTGCCCTGTATATATTTTTTATTCATTTTCAAGTCAAAAATTTAGGGTCACAACAATTTGATGTTATTTTCCTAAATTAAACGACTTTATTCCATTTTATGTACATTTACGTGTATATATTTTTATTTTATTTTCTATTTAGTATTTGTTTTTATTATTTTCATTTTTGATATATTTGGGATTTTAGACATTCTGACTCATTTTATATTTTATTTATTTTCGGCATTTTGTTATTTTTATTTTCATTTTCTTCTTTTCGACATTTTTTTATTTCTTTTTCTATTCTGTTCGCATTTTCTCTAGTTTTTCTGTTTTTTTATTATTTATTTTTATAAACTTGTTTAAATCTAGAAATTGGTAATTCAATACTACTTTTTAGGATTATAAGACTTATATTTGTATATTATTATTTATTATATTATATTTATTTAGTTGCCCATTCGGTAGCACAAAATCCCATGGACATATTTATGTATTTTATTGGTTTAATTATGGACAAATGAGCTATGCATGTAAAAAGTGATCACCTAAATAAAATGTATGATGATGTGACTTAGAAATATTTAGGATTAAATCACTTTGTGGAACCAAATCAAATTACAAAGCTCTAATTCGCAAGTAGTGGTTGTTCGTAAAAATGGGCAAATTGGATGCATCCCATCTCATTTGTACCTTCACTCCCGAATCTAGACTTTTGGTTAAAAGACTAAAGGAGTCAAAAGTTGGTTTCCTTTTTTTCCCTAAAAAAAGGTGGTGACTCCTAACATCCTATTTGTGCCATTTTGCACATTGTAAAAATACAGGCACCCATTTTCGTCGGGGGTACGCGTGCCTATTTCAACTTCCACCTTCTTCCCCCTCCCCCAGGGAGCAGGAGGGTCGTGGCCCCTACACTATCACAGGAGCATGAAAATTAAACCCCTGAAGCACCCTCTCTAGGAACTCCCAGTACACAGTATCATAGGCTTGTTGCGAATCTGTCTTCAAAATACAAGTAGAAAAAACCCTTTTCCTGTTGTAACTTCTCACCAAATCATGGCTGATAAGCACATTATGAACAAGTTGCCTTCCAACTACAAGCGCATCTTGTGCCTCATTTACAAGTTTAGGCAACACAACACTGATTCTCTTAAATATCATTTTCATGATACATTTAAATGACATTACAACATCCAATAAGTCTCAAATCAGCAGGGGAGGTAGGATTGGGTACCTTAGAAAACAGTGTAAGAGATGCAGCACAGACTTGTTGCAAAATTTTCCCATTGTCAAAGAATTGTAGAAATAGCTTTAGTAAACAGATCACTACTCACAACCCAAGAATCCCTGAAGAAAGAGCAACCATATTCGTCTGGTCCTAGAGCTTTGTTAAGATGAATACCATAAAGAGCCTCTTTAAAATCATTTGCTGAGAAAGGAGCCTTTAAAAGTTGATTCTCAATATCAAATAGCACATAAGCTTGTTCAAAAACATCCTCATAAATCACCCCAGTTTTAGGCCTTGCATTAGAAAGAAGTTTCTTGTAATACTAAACAAAAACCTCAGGCATAATATCACAATCAGTTACCATGTTTCCCTCTTCATTTGTGATGCAATACACTTTATTTAGTGCAGAATAAGGAAGTGCAGCTATCCCCTTGTGTCAACCAGTCAACTTTGCTTTTTTTTGTTGAAGAAAGCTAATCATAGCATCATAGAGCCTTAAAAGCTCCATATTCTCCTCTTGCTCCTTATTATGTAAGATGGTGTTACATGTATCACTTTGTAACTCCACCTGTGTTTTGTTCAAAGCCAATGCAGCCTTGCTTTTCCATTGAACAATATCTGAAAATTTAGTATGATTCAAAGTCTTCAGCTCTTTTCTGGGAAGCTTAATTTTCTTCATAAACACAAGCATATAACAACCCTTTCCTGGAACTTGCCAGCAGTCAGATACAATCTTTAGGAACTTTTCATGTTTACCCCACATACTCAAATATTTGAAGCTTCTATTTCCAAGCACCTGATCAAAAAAGAACCTAACCACCCAAGGACTATGGTGAGATACTCTAGCTGGGAAGAAAAAAGCCTCAGAAGCTAGCCCTTGGCTTAGCCACTCACCATTCACCAAGAATCTATGTAACTTGCAATAGATTCTATTGTTACCATGTTGATTAGTGCACCACGTGAACTAGACTCTTCTATACACTAGATCACTAAGACCAATGTTAGAAACACAAGCTTTAAACTCCTTCAAATCACTCCATAACACAGGGTCACCCCCCTTGCCTATCTTAAGTAGGAAACAAGCAGTTGAAATTACCACCAACAAACCAAGGATCTGTCATTATGGAAGCAAAGTTTTGTAAAAAATTTCATAGACTCTCCCTTTTGTTACACTTTTAAGTAAGAATAATTGCCGTTGCAATTGTTTTTCGTATTTAACGTTTGTGCCGATCAACATCTTATGCCTTTTTCTCTTTCAATTGTTAAAAAAAATTGAAATTCTTTTGTAAAATTGGATCTCGTTCTAATTAATTATCGAAACATTGATTATATTAATTATACTTGGCTTTCAAATATTAATCATTGCGGTTGTAATTGGTGATCATATTTAACTCTTTTTACCGATCATTAGCGTTTTAAATGTATTTCTCTTACAACTAATAAACCAATTGAAACTATTATCTGAAATTGCATCATATTCTTGTTAGATATAAAAGATTACGGTTATTTAAATCATCCTATCCTTTCAAAAAATAATACTTGCGACTTCAATTGCCATGCATATTTAACACTATTAAATGATCGTTAGCGTTTAAAGCCTATTTCTCTTTCCATCGACGAACCAATAGAATCTTTTTATCAAACTGGGACATGTTTTGAATAGATACCAATCGCACTCCATTTTCAAATATAAAGAATTACGGTTGCATTTGCTTTTCATAGTTAATGTTGCTTAGATATTCTCATTGCTTTAAGCGTGTTTTTTTTCAATTGACGAACCAATTAAACATACATTTTGATATTGGTAAATTGTTGATTTAATGTAAACAATACTAATCATATACATCTTACTTGACTTCAAAATAACAAGAATTTCAGGTATTAAGCATTTTAACGATTGTAGTGTATTAAGCATATTTCTCTTTCAATTGCTGAATCAAATTGAAACTATTATTTAAAATGGAACATGTTCTAATTAGATAAAAGCCAATAATGATCATTTAAATCATACCAAGCTTTGATATTTTAAGAATTGTGGTTGCAATTGCTTTCCGTATTCACCGCTTTTCAACGAGCCATAGTGTTTTAAGCCTATTTCTCCTTCAATTGAAAAAAAAAAATTGAAATTATTTTGTAAAATTTGATCTCTTTATGGTTAGTTATAAAAAAATTAATATTTTATTCTTACTTGGCTTTCAAAAATTTAGAATTGTGGTTGTAATTTGTGTTCTTATTTTACTCGTAATAACAATCGTCAGCGTTTTAAGCTTATTTCTCTTTCAATTGACGAATAAATTGCAGTTATTTTAAGAATTAGATCATGTTTGGGTTGGATACCATCAACTTTTATGATTTAAATCATACTTGACTTTTAAATAAATTG
>ONZA01014259.1:98079-108180 GCA_900322205.1 Kewa caespitosa | reverse complement strand
GCTAGAAATTCCAAACAAAATCCCGACCTAAGTTAGGCTCCTTAGGCTCCTAACCCCTCAGTGATCGTCTTGAAAGGGTTTTTCTATTTTTCTCTTTTTTTATTTCTTTAACTTTCATTTTATATCCTTTTTATGTCACAAAATTGGAGAAAATTATACATTCAATTTTATTTTCTTTAACTTTAGACTTACATTTTATTTTTTTTCTTTCATCTTTATGAACTAGTACATTTTTTTTTATGTCATTAAATTAGAGTAATAACAATTCAATGTTATTTTTCAAAAATATAATGACATTATTTTCTTTTATATCTATATATATGTATATATTTATTTATTTTTTCTATTTGTTTCCATTTTCTATCTTTCGACATTTTTTTTTGTTCCGTCCTTTTTGATTTTTGGAATATGCCACTTTTTTATTTTATTTTTCTTTCTTTTTCGTTTCAGCATTTTTTTTATTTCTTATTCTTTAGGCATTTGTCTTTTATTTTTCTCTTTTATTCTTTTTTTTTATTAAGTCATATAATTCTAAAAATTCATAATCTCAATATTATGTTTTAGGATAAAAAGACTTTTGTTTGTATTTTATTCCTTTATTCTTTGACATTTGACCCTGGTTGCCCATTCAGTAACATTTATCCCATGGACATATAATTGATTGATTTTTATTTTTATTATGTTCAAACTTATAGCATGCTAAAAAGTGATAACCTAAGTAAAAATGAGTTGCAAATAACTTAGAGAACATTTAGGTTAAATCTATATTGAATGGAACCAAAATGATTTACATAAACTTTCTAATTCGCAAGTAGTGGCCGTTTGTGAAAACGGGTAAATTGGATGCATTCCACATCCAATTGGTACCATCGCCCCTAAAATTAGACTTTGGTTAAAAGGCTAAGGAGTCAGGTTAGTGGTAGCTTACGGCACACAAGCACACTATAATGTTGTAAGCACATACAAGTCATCAGAACCTTATTTTACCTTAATGCAATTGAAACAATAGAGTAGCTAGAGCCTTTATTTCGGTGCTGAACATAGGGAGCATTAGACATTTGCATGCTTGACATTTGTGTAGTTGCATTGCATTTGGGACTGAATCATTAACTGGGGGCTTTACGCCCATTTTCCCCACATTAGAAGTTTAGGTTTCCCCCTTATTTGGACTCTTCTTTTCTCTTTTATCCCTTCTAACTAGTTCCCATATTAACTCTAAGGAAAATTCTGTTTGTTGGACACACGGCAAGAACAATAGGCTTCGAAGAAGATCATCTCCACCACCACCGAATTCGTCTCCTTCGCGTCTATCCTCTCCAAAAAAAAAGTCACCCCCTTCGGTTGTACGACAATTAATATTAAAAATACCAAACAAACCTACCATTCAAGATGTTGCTCTCCTAATCCAGAACTTGACCAACACGGTAACCCAAATGGAAATTAAGAACGTTGACGAAGTCGACCCAATAAAGGGAGAGCTGAAAAGGTTTGAGTCTAACCTAATGCATATCAAAATGTTCCATGAAGACCATGGCATCGAGGGGGTCACCCCTAACCCGACGGGCAGCCGACCCGGTAAGGAGCTATTTCCCCACATTTTCCCCATGTCCTTAGATGGACTCGCATCAAGTTGGTACTATGGACTCGATATTGAATGAGTCAACACTTGGGAAGTGATAAGACGAGAGTTCCTAGCTTAGTATTCATTCAATACTGAGCTCCCCGTCACAATGAGAGAGTTAGAGGCCACTAAGATCTCACTGGTGATGCATTCATGACCTTTGTCAATAGTCGGCAAGAGAGGATTGTCCATATGGTTAATAGACCCTCAAAAATAGACCAAGTGCGTACCATAATAGGCAATTTGAGACGCGAGTTCAAAAAGCACGTGATCTTTCAACCCATAGGCACATTCTTGCAACCTATGGAAGTAGGTTTGGCGATTGAAGATGAGCATCCCAATATGGAAGCTAAATGGACAAAGGGTAGCAATAAAAAAATAATACCAATCAGATCAATAATGCAAAGGTCAACGAGGTCAATGTCCGTAACGAGGGTACGCCTGAATGTTGAGACCGACGAGCTTATGCGTGAACATCGTGAACTACGAGCTTATGCCCCACTGGGTATGACTCTTACCTAGGATCTCGAAAAATTAGTAAAAAAGAACTATTTACACCCTATTTGGCCCACTCCTGATGTACCCGAGGAGAAACGGTGAAAGAGCTATAACATCACAATATATTGCAAATACCACCGTCACAAGGGCCACGAAACTAATAAGTGTTGGTGTTAAAAAATACAGTCCAAGATCTCATTGATAGTGGAAATTACCATTACCAAAGGCCGCCGTTCCCCAAACAGTAATAAAAATCACCTCTCATATCACGAGGAGTCCATTTGCGCCATATCAAATGATGACCTAGGTTTTGATCCTACCTTGCTTATTGAACCCATATCACCGCCCGACCACTTAAGCAATAACGGGATATGGGATAATGATTAACAGGATGCATGAGATGCATCTCAATGGTGTGACAAGATTTACGACGATTCTTGGCTATCCGAACACAAGATATAAGAAGGTGATGTCGATAACCTTACTAGGTCACGAAGGTATTACTCGAAGAAGGATGGTCCACCCTAGACCAAAGAAAACCCGACTGACAAGGGATAAGAAGTAGTGGCCTAGGAACCACTCAATAACCCCTTTTTGAACCAATGAAAAAGGATGAAGGCCGATGTCACAATCAGGCAACTTTTAGCTTCATCTCTGGTGCATAGGCAAGCACTCCTTGCCGCACTCAATAAACTCAACGTCTCTCCTGAAATGTCTCCCGCAGAACTTGTGAGTTTCCTAATTGAAGAAATATCGCCCACCACGATCACATTCTCGGACGAAGACCTACCCAAAAAAGGTGAAAATCACAATAAGGCACTATACCTTACTGAAACATGCAATCAACACCATGTACCCATGGCGCTCGTCGATAATGGGTCCGCAGTGAACGTATACCACCTTAGAACCGCAAAACGTTTAGGCATTCGGCATGACCTTGCACAGGCATTGTTGGCCTTACGAGCCTAAGAGAATTCCAGAAGAAGTGTGCTTGACACCATCAGCATCAACGTCACTGCTAGTGTCATAAAAAAGTGGGTAACATTTTCTGTCATCGATGTACCCTCTACCTTTAACCTACTACTTGAACGACCTTGGCTTCATGGTATCAATGACGTCCCATCCGCCCTCCACCAAAAAGTCAAAATGGTCGTGGATGGAAAATTCCTTGTGATTGAGGCCGACCAAATGAAGGTCACCTTATGCAAGACCCATGTCCTTGTCGACACCAAATTTTGGTTCACTTTTTTTATTTAATAAAACTGGGTCATTTTAATTTTAAAAATAACTAATAATGAAAATCCACAAAAAATTGAAAAACATCAAAAGCCCATAAAAATATGAAATCTCAAAAACTCATAAAAGTTGAAATGATCAAAACCCATAGAAACTTAGCTTACTGGTCAATTTTCATTTTTTGGACAAGCCCTTTGCATAAACTCACCTTGACCCACTAGGCCCAACCTATTACAACCCATTTACTAAATCAAAAACAAGCAACATGAAAATAAAATTGAAATAAAAGGAAAAAGACGAAAAGAGAAAAAATAGAAAAAGAAAAAAAGTTTCCCTTAGAAGCTCACGGTTTGCCAAACCGTGTGCATCAACCAAGATTGTATATTTTTCTTTATTTTTTATAGTTGATTGTTGTAGGAATTTTGTACCACTAAGTACATTAGTCATTAGTGTAGTTGGGGCTACCAAAGTGTTTGTGTCCCCTAATAAAGCAACCCTCTGGCCACCCTACAATTTTCATGTTTACTTCACCTATTGTTCCCCTATTGTAATGTTAGCCCTTAACAATAGTATTAATACACCTGTGACATTTGGGTCAAATTGTACTCTGATTCTTATTGTCTAGTTGACTTTCAAATTCAATATTTTGACCAAAAAATTCAGATGTTTGTTACTCTCCTTTGTACATACTACGTATACTACTTGTACATAAATACGTATACTAATACATTTTAATTAACTACTTTGTATATACACCTAAAAATTGTACATTATCCTACACATACATTTAAACACTCCATTTTACCAACATATATTTTTTACGTTTAGAATATTTTGAACTTATTTAATTTATTTAAATGCTTAATAGGAATTTTGAAAAAAAAGGAATTTTTTTAATTAATTTGAAAAAACCAGAAAGAAATTATTACTATTACTCATTTTCATTCTTTTCAAAAATTAAACACATTTGTACATATATAAACATGTTTGGATGTTATGCCAAGTTCACTTTTTAAAGTCTTATTCATTTGTCACACTTTGCACATAAACACATTTGTCACAGTTATACACTACATTACTAACACACATGACAGACTTAGATGTGACATTCACAACTTAACAAACTTTGTTAAACCATGTTACACTTTTACACTTACACTTTGCACTTTACCCCCATGTACATACATACACATGCTCTACACTTATACATACACCCCACCCCATATACTTTCTCCTCCTATAAATACCCATCAAAAACATGGGTCAAGGGCCCTCTTTTCTCTCCTCCATTACACATACTCTACACTTATACATAGACCCCACCCCACATACTTTCTCCTCCGATAAATACCCATCAAAAACATGGGTCAAAGGCCCTCTTTTCTCCCTCTACAAACACTTAGCATTTTTCAAGTTCAAGGGATTTAACCTTTCTCATTAACTCATAATTAGAGGGATTAACTCTAAATTAAAGAAGATAACAGTGTTTTAAAACTAAAACTCTTTCCCAATTTTTTTTTTTTATCTTTTATCCCTAACACCAAGTGAGGGCCTTGGTTAAGGGTACTTAGTGAGTAATTGACTCACCTCTTCAAGTCTAAGGGTGGATCATCCAAAGGTGAATCAACAAGGGTAAGAGCTTCTTATCCCATTTCAATTTTCCATCATTTCTCTCAATTACCATTACTAACTTAAGTTGCATTTTTTGGACCATTTGATCTTTCTTCTTTTTGACCTTTTCACAAGATTGGGTGGCCCTTGCTACTTGCGGGTGGAACCTCTCTAACCCATCACCATAAGCAAAATGGCTACTTGTCATTAGACGTCACTTTGACCCCCACCAAACCGTTGCGAGTAACTACATGGTTGAGTGCTTAGTTAGTGATTTTGTGATTAGCGTAAAAATGACATATTTCATTTCATTTTAACTAAAAACAAAAAAAAAATTAACAAAAACCATGCTTGTGTGCTTGAACAATGAATAAATGAGTCTCGGGAGACATGTTTATCTTTCGGATTTTTGTATAGTTTGACACCTGCACACTAAAAACTCAATATCTCACTCGTTTGAAGTCGGATCGAAGCGATTAAAAATCCTACTAGAAGCTGACTTAAAGGGTTTCATTTTGACACAAGGAATGCAACATTGGTACCTCTTTACTATCGTGGGAACCCCTTTGAAGTTGGGTCAAATTTCAGTAACGTTTAGTGCATAGCTTATGGTTTAGGCTAATTTACTCTTAATCGGTTAGGATTTTTTATTTTGATCCTAAATTACAAATGCAGTAGACGACAAGGATTTTCCAAAGACACATAACACGTTCTTAAACTTCAAGTAGTTTAGGAAAGGTAATTTTCCCATGTTTACCCAGTGAACTTTCCATGGACTTGACTTAGCGTCTTATCATTAATTCAAAACAAAAACCTTTTAGGTCAGTAAACTTAAATTGAAAAATGTTCCTAAGTACCTCTACGGGTCACAAACACATTACAAAAAAACGAATTTCAATTTTGATTAACCAAAAAATCACAAAAATTGTCATAGTAACCCCTGTCCAGTTTAACGATCAAACTATAAATGGTGTAAGAACGAAATGGGTTTGAGTCTCCTTGACCCTGTTCTTTTGATTTCCATGTGGAGGACTCAAAACAATACAATTGGGATTTTGAATCAACCCATTTATATTTTTAACCAATTCATGTGATTTTTCCATGTCGGGCCAAGCCCTCTGTCCCGTCTAGTTAAACTGTCGATTTGAGGAATGTCAATAAACTCAATTTAAGTCCACAAATCACAAAACTGTACTGTCCAGTCCTGCAACAAGTTTAATAGCCCTCATAAGTTTTTCATAATTTTTATAGTCCATTTGATCACTTTTATAGAATTTAAGTGTTAAATGGTAAATAATAAACCATTTACCGAAATTGCGATCCAACGTCAAATGGTGTCCCGGATACCTCTATGCTCCGTCATGACTTCATCGATGCCCCGAGCAGACTTTTAGTGACTCCCAGGAGTGAAGACAGACTTCAAATGAGTATTTTTCATTATTAGGACACTTGTCATTTTTCTTAGGCTATTTTACGCCACATTTCTTATTTTTAGGAATTTCTAACACTTGTTTTTCATTTTTGGAATATTGTATTTTCTTTTTTATTATTATTTTACATCCGACCATGTAAAACCTTACTCTCAAGACCATCTAGTTGAATTATGTTTATCGCTTTCTTTGCATGCTTGACATCACTTGTAAATACAACTCTGCTTTTATTATAAAATGAACTCAGCTGGCAATTCTCAATTGTATTTGAACCGCGATTCAATCTTGACATATTAGGCCAACTCATATTAGTTTGGGAAATGATGAGACTGCCTGCCTCGATATTGACTCCCTATGAATTATCTCTAAACAAGATAACTCCTAAGACGATATGCCCCTAGTGGAATTACTTGGCTTTAGCTCAAACTGATATGTTTTGGCCCGGTGTTTGGCCCCAGGGATGACGGTTGACTTGGCAGCCTCTCTTTGTCTATCTTGACTTGAATGACCATTAGTCTGGATTAATCTAGGATCAAACATCAGTTGTCTGTTATCAATTGTCTCAAACTTGCATGCTTGTTTAGACTTAGGACCGGCATGTCCTTTTGATGTATGTCATGACCCCGTGCCAAATTCGAGGTTAGAATCAACGATTTGCATGTACGTGATCATGCTTACTCTGCCCACCTCCACTTGAAATACTACCCTCCATCATCTGCAATGGAGTATATACTCCAGCCTTGCGGAGTATCTAATGATTGAATGCAAACGAATGCTTGATCGTCCCCTCTTATTTGGCTCGGGGCCATTACAAGGGACCTGTTCACTTTTCTTACGGAGCCCCTCCATCACATCTATCCTACCATATTCATCAACTCAACATACCCAAATATAACCCCTTCCCCCCCCCCCCACAGAAAGTTCATTTCCTCCCTGGAAACATGAATACTCGAGAATCAAATACTTATGTGGTTGGACGAAGTTCGGGCCAATCCACCTATCTCAGTTGATCTCTTGGGATACCCTGGTTCTCACTGCGACTATGTCCTTGGTGACATTAGTCGTACTCCAACCTCTTCCACCATCGGATTGATATGACTCTTGGAACAATTCATATGCATTTGCCTCTTGGCTATTACTATTTTAACCAGGAAGTGGCTCACCCATCCTTACCCACTCCCACCGAGTGGCTCCATGGACCTACTGAATGGGTCCCCCGTACAGAACTACATTAGGGCTTTGATCCATGAGTGGATTCAAGTCCCATGATGAGTGGTATGTAGTGCAGTACAATTGTATCAAGCCTGCCATACACCGAAAGACATGTCGGTTCAATGGTCTATTTTTTTACATTCGTGTGCTAACTTCCAATGTGTATATCCATGTGCTTGTTTAGATTTTGTACATACGCATGATACCTGCTTAATTGCCTTCTTTTGTCTATTTTGGGTATAATCGTGATCATCATCCAATTTCACTCAAAATTAGAAACAATGACGTATTAGTAGGTTCCTGTCGCATGACGGATAGGGAAACGGGTCCACCTCAAACATCCGTACCCTATAACTTAAAGCCTTGACCCAGATCATCATCTGGTAGCCAGACTTTTGCCTTATCCACCACAAAGTCACTATGGTTTTGCGATGGTTTTCCTGAAAACCTAGTTCGGGTTTCCCCGAGAAACCCTCCATCCTCGTTGTGGTTATAATAGGGTGGCGACTTCAAACCTTTATTTTCACAAACTATTGGGCCTCCCTGTGGGAGGGAGCCTTGACTCCCTTTCACAGGAAACAACAATTTTTTCCCCGATGTCACAGACTGGCAGTGTAGTGGGTTATTTATATTTTATCAAAATAATCCATCCAGAGGTTTAGACCCAAACATATGTCTTGTCCCTTTCAAACACAAAATTTTATCTCGTGAACTTGAGTGATGATCATGATCGTACCATTGTACATTCTTACATGTATATATGTGTGTCGACACAAAAATAGTGTTCCCTAAATGACCCTATGATGATAAATATGCTACGGTACTGTTCCCAGATATTTCTAATATGCAAAATAATAAAAACCCAAATGCTTAAAAGTCAACTGAAGTCTAAGGATAAAAAGGTCATTTCACCTCACCCTTGAACTTCTAGATATTTCCCCTTGGATTCCTGGCCAAGGAAAGCTAAAAATGTAATGGACGAGAGAAATCAAGAGCCAACAATTACAAGCATAATCGCCGCCCTCCCAGCGATTACTAAAGAAATCATTAGGTTCCCAATGAACAACACCATATTCGCTGGGCCATGCAGTGAATTTCTCTCATATCACTGTCTGTTAAGCTTCCCTTGAGCGTTAGAACCCAGGTGCATGGTTCAGTACCCAGCAAATATGATAATATTTTATGGGCGCTCAGAGAATATTATCATATTCTGCAGGTGGCCCAGCAAATTTCCTCATAATCGCTGAGCCGAGCTGCATTAAAATTTTCACTACTATATAAACCCATGCATTAACCTACGATTTAGTAATAAATTCACACTATACATTCTCTCAAAAAGCACCCACCAACCTGAGAGTATTCTCCAAAAATTTTAGTATTTTTAAGATCCCACTATATACATATTTTCCTCTAAAAAAAAAAAATAAATAAAATGAAAAAAAAAACCCAAAACTACACAATTTCGCGTATAAGGAATTCAGGTGATAATCCCGACCAAAGGTAGACTCCGGAGGTTTCTACCCTCCTAAGGCACTCCTGAGGAGGGGAGTTGTGATTTTTCTATATTTTTAATCTCTTTATTTTATTTTAGTCCTATTTATGTCCCAAAATTGGAGAAAATAATAAGTCAATATTATTCTCTTTATTTTAGACATATATTTTATTTTTATTTTTTCCTGTCATGCACATATATTTTCCTTCTTTTTCAAGTTGTGAATTTGTGGGAATAACAATTTAATGTTATTTTTCCTAAATGAAATGACTTTATTTCACTTTAATTATATATATGTATTTGTGATTTTATTTATTTTTCAGTTTAATATTTTCATTTGTTACTTTCATTTTCGACATTTAAGGTTATTTGTACATTCTGCCTCATTTTTTATTTTTTTTGGCCTTTATTTATTTTTTATTTCATTTTGTTTCTTTTCGGCATTTCCTTTTCCTTTTCGTTCTTTTTTGCATTTTATTTATTTTTTATCATTTTTATTCTTTAATTTTATAAAGTCATACAATTCTTGAAAGTAGAAATTCAATATTACTTTTAGAATTAAAAGACTTACATTTGTATACTGTTGTTTATTTTATTATATATTTATTTAGTTGCCGATTCGATAGTGTTTATTCCCATGGACGTATTTATGTATTTGATTACGGATAAAGGATAAATGAAAACTGCATGCTAAAAAGTGATTACCTAAATATAATGAATGATGAAGCAACTTAGAAAACATTTAAGATTAATTCACTTAGGGAACCAAATCGAATTTACGAAAATTCTAATTCGCAAGTAGTGGCCGTTCGTAAGAACGGGCAAATTGGATGCATTCCACATCCAACTTGTACCATTGCTCCGGAATCAAGACTTCGGTAAAAATATCAAAGGAGTCAAAAATGGTATCCTTACTTTCATAAAATAAGGTGGCAACTCCAAGCACCCCATTTGTGTCATTTCGCACATTACAAAAAATGACAACTTTACCCCCATACACG
>ONZA01014259.1:62817-77264 GCA_900322205.1 Kewa caespitosa | reverse complement strand
GGTATATTATTATGTATGTTATGCATATATTTATTTAGTTGCCCATTCGGTAACATATTATCCATGGACAAATTTTATGCTTTTATTGGTTTGATTATGGACAAAATGATTGGTGCATGCTAAAAAGTGGTCACGTAAATAAAGTGTATGATGGTATAACTTAGAAAACGTTGAGGATTAAATTGCTTTTGTGAAACCAAAGATATCGAAGGATAAAGCTCTAATTCGCAACCAGTGGTCGTTTGTAAGAACGGGCAAATTGGATGCATCCCATCCAATTTGTACCTTCGCTCCCGAATCTAGAGTTTGGTTAAAAGACTAGAGGATTCAAAATATGGTTTCCTTATTTTCCTAAAATAGGGTGGCGACTCCAATTCGTGCCATTTCGCACATAGTAAAAAAGATAACAATTTTCCCCCTTTAACACACGTCATTGTTGTGGGGGTTACACGTGCCAATATTTCTCCAACTTCCACCTTCCTTTCCCCTCACTCGGGACAGCGGGAAGGCCGTGGCCCCTACAGTGGCAACTTCGCTGGGGACTTCTTAAGAGGGTGAAACTCAAAAACAAGTTAGAAAAAAAAAATAGAAATGATTCGATCTTTTTGGTTCAAAATGCATCATATCATCCATGTAGTATCATGCGTACGCGCAACATAAGTAACCCATAATTAAGCCCATGGGGGACTAGTTCGGTTACATTGTGGGTCCATTTGATCACCCATGACTATCATAAATGACTCTCCACTCACGATCTTTTCCTTCATCCATTCGATGGGGGCGAAAACGATAATTTACGACACATATGCACTATGAATGTCGTGGGAGCCTTATTTTCCGTAACCCGTCATTTGTACCCATAGAGAACCAGAGATAATTTGTAGGTGTAAACTTAGAAGAGCATATTGCATTTTTATGCTTGACATTTGCATTTCATTTTGCATTGCACTTGGCCCGAACCGTAAACCGGGGGGCTTTACGGTTCAAGTTTTTCCCTTAAAATCTTAGCTGCGTCCTTTCTTTTAGGACCGTTCTTCTCCACCCATTTCTAACTTAGTTCCCAAATTAACTCAAGGGATGAAAACGTTCATGGGACTTGCGGCAAGAACAATCGACACAATAGGGCATCTTCTCCACCGCCCTCGTCACGTTCATCTCCCGAACCTAAGTCGACACCACCGTTTGTCTGTCAACTCAACTTCGAAGTGGCTGGAACACCTACTCTCCAAGACCTCGCTGCCCTTATCCAAAACCTAACCGAAAAGGTTTATCAACTTGAGACCAAGAATGTTGAGGAGGTTGACCCGATAAAGGGCGAGCTCAAAAAGTTTGAAACTGTCCTGAAACACAACAAACTGTTCATTTAATACCATCCCAAAGAGGGGATGACCCCGAACCTCACGGGTACTTTACCCGATAAGGCCGTCCTTTCGGACTTGCCCAAAGTTTAAGAGCACTGACAACCCTAGAACCCATGTTAGGGCCTTCACCACTACCCTTACTCTGAAAAGGTATAGATAAGGAGCTTTTCCCGCATATTTTTCCCATGTCCTTAGACAGACCTGCCTCTAGTTGGTATATGGACTCGATACAGAACGAGTCAAAACGTGAGAAGACATTAGCCGAGAATTCCTAGCTCATTACTCATAAAATACCGAGCTTCCCGTCACAATGAGAGAGCTGGAATCCACAAAGCACCTCACCGGTGAAACCTTCATGACCTTCATCACTAGGTGGAGGGAGAGGGATGCCCATATGGTGAATAGGCCCTCGGAAATAGACCAAGTGCGTACCGTGATACACAACTTAAGGCCCATGTTTAAGAAACATCTCATTTTCCGACCCATAAGTAACTTTCTCCAACTCACGGAAGTAGGACTCGTTATAGAGGACGAGCATCCCCACTCGGAAGCAAAATGGACTAAGGGCAATAATAATAATAATAACAACACCAAACGGACCAGTACCGTGAAGGTGAATGAGGTAAATGTCCTCCAAGAGGGCGCACCTCAAGGTCGAGAGCGGCGATCTTTTGCCTTATTGGGCATGACTCTCACTCAAAATCTCGAACGTCTCATAAAAAAGAATTACTTACAGCCAATTGGGCCCACTCCTGACTTCCCCGAGGAGAAAAGGTCCAAAAGCTACGACATCTCAAAATTTTGAAAATATCACCGTGGCACGGGCCACGAGAAAGATAAGTGCTGGACTTTAAAACATGCGGTCAAAGACCTCATTGATAACGGCACCCTACTGTTACCTAAGGTTGCACGTGCCCCAAATAACAATAACAATCTCCTCGCATCTCACAAGGAGTCCATTTTCTCTATAATAGGCGATGACCTAAGCTTTTGTCCCACTTTGCTAATCGAGCCCGTGTCACCGCATAGCCACTTAGCTATCAAATGGTTTATGGGATAGCGATGAAGAGGATGCATGGGATGCATCCCTAAAGTGTGAAGAAATATATGACGACGCATGGCTTTCCGAACACGAGGTCCGGGAAGACGAAGTCGATATTCTAACTAGGTTGGGAAAATTCTCGGGTATGAAAGATGGTCCACCCCAAATTAGTGATAACTCGGCTAATAAAGGGAAAGAGATATTGGCACAAGAGCCACTCGATAACCCATTGCTAAAACAACTCAAAAGAATGAAAGCCGACGTTACTGTGTGGAAGCTCTTAGCATCATCCCTAAAGCATAGGCAAGCACTTCTTGCCGAACTCAACAAAATAAATGTCTCACCCGAAACATCACCCTCTCAACTTTTAAGTTTCCTAAATGAGGAAAGGTCATCCACCACAATTACGTTCTCAGATGAGGACCTCCCTAAAGAAGGTCATAACCACAATAAAGCCTTATACCTCATGGTGGTGTGTAACCAACATCACGTCCCAATGGCACTCGTCGATAATGGGTCCGCAGTCAATGTTTGCCCACTTAGAACCGCAAAACATTTAGGCCTCCAATATGACCTCGCACAGACATCGCAGGGCTTACAAGCCTACGATAACTCTAGGAGGAGTGTACTCGGCACCATCAGCATTCACGTTACTGCTGGTGTCATAGAAAAGCGAGTCACTTTTTCCGTAATCGACATACCTTCCACTTTTAACCTTCTTTGAGGATGTCCTGGGTTACATAGCATTAACACCGTCCCATCCGCCCATCACAAAAAATTAAACCGGTTGTTGAGGAAAAAGTCCTAGTGATTGGGGCCAACCAAATCAAGGTCACCTCATCCAAGACTACCATCTTAAAAGTTGACCACGGTGAAGAAGACAAGGACTTTTGGGGCTTCAATCCCAAGATAAATGTTATCAAGGATGAACAAGTTCCTTTTGATTTTTGATCCACATTCCAACCTCCATGTCAATGCTATCCTTAGAAAACATGGCTAAATGCCTGGAATTGGACTAGGAAAGCACGGCCAGGGCTTGAGTTTATTTCGCTGCGCACAATCCACGAATCTCACGTTCGGCATAGGCTACGCTCCCTCGATTCACGAAATTAAAGAATCAATGTAGAGGGAGGCAAGACGAAAGAGGGCCATACGGGAAGGCACTCCCTTCAATAGCCCTAAAATTATTTATCCTCACACCCTGAACGAACAATTTGTTCGTGCAAGCGACAATTACCCATACTTTGGATTTCCCAAACAACACTACCTCCAAGAGGAAGGCATATTAATCCAAGGATTTGAAATAGTTGAGGATTGCAACGTTCTCGAAAATGAAATCCCTAAACTTCCAAATCAACCCTTACTTGATTGGGCTCAACCTTTACCTCACAATGCATTCGGTCTCCTTTTCGGGCAGGAAAAGATCATGGCACAAGAAGAGGACGACATAGTCATAGCCATCCAAAACCAGGAAGTCGACCCGTCCGAGCTAATTGCACCCGCCACCGGGATGATAGAGGGATGGCGCCGCACCTGCAGATGGATGACTTCTGATGGCCGCAAATTCAGCATCACCGTAGGAGAAGGACCTATGTTCGAGTCAAGTGATAGCAACTCGAGTAGCTCTAGTGATTCCAATTCTGATTTTAGCATAGGGCACTCTCCTCTCGAGAGGATTAGGAAGCTAAGCTCCCCTACTCCCAAAGTGTATGATCCTTCTATCGATGTACTCTTTGATGGTATTAGTGAAATGAATAATTATTCCTCTTACTCATTGAATTGTTTTATCACAAATGAATCAAGTGGCGACAAGTCACTCATGCCGGCCATGGTAGAACTTGAACGAAAAACTTCTGTAATTGAAGAAATCGAAACGATTAACTTGGGAATTAACCATTAACCTCAAGAGCTTAAAATTGATCTAACTTTAACTCCAAATGAAAGATTCGACCTAATCGACCTCTTGAAACAATTTATAGATGTCTTCGTATGGTCCTATAGAGACATGACGGGAATAGATCGATCCATCGCCGAGCATTAAATCAGACTTTTCCCCAATGCAAAACCGGGTAGGCAAGAACTTAAAAGAATGAAACCTGAGTGGGCGTTGAAGATTAAGGAAGAGGTAGAAAAGCAACTCGATGGTGGTTTTATTATAGTGGCAGATTATCTGCAATGGGTAGCCAACATGGTACCTGTCCCAAAGAAGGACGGACGGGTAACGATGTGCGTCGATTTTTGAGATTTGAACAAAGCGTGTCCTAAGGACAATTTTCCATTACCTCATATTGATTTCCTAGTCGACAATGCCGTGGATCAGAAGCTCTTATCCTTCATGGACGGTTAAGCAGGATACAACTAATTCCTCATGGCCGAGGAAGATATGCTAGAAAAACCTTTGATAACATAGTGGGGAACGTATTGTTGTCGTGTCATGCCTTTCGGGTTAATAAATGCTGGCGCAACTTATCAAAAGACGGCACAAACCCTTCTACATGGCATGATGCATAAAGAAGTAGAAGTATACGTGGACGACATGATCGTCAAGTCTCGCGGACGAGAAGGGCATATACCCAATCTCCGCAAGTTCTTTGAGAGATTAAGAAAATACAATATGAGACTTAACCCACAAAAATGTGCATTTGCGTCACGTCTGGGAAACTCTTAGGCTTTATAGTCTGTTCCAGGGGAATCGAAGTTAATCCTTCAAAGATCAAAGCTATCATCGAAATGCCTCCTTTGAAAACCGAGAAAGAAATAAGAGGCTTCCTAGGAAGGCTTCAATATATTAGTCGATTCATAAACAAAATGACTATTATATCCAAACCTATATTCAATAAACTAAAAAAAGATCGTCATGGTCGAATGGGACGATCAAGGCCAAAAGGCATTTGACAAAATTAAAGAATACATGGCCAATCCGCCGATTTTAGTCCTGCCGACGGTAGGCATTTCGCTTATATTATACCTGACAGTTATAGAAACCGCGATGGGGGCCATGCTAGCCCAAGAAGTCGATAAATAAGAAAAAGCCACATATTACTTGAGTAAGAAGCTTCTCGAGTATGAGACACGCTATTCCAGTTTTGAAAAAATGTTTTTTGCTACGGTACGGGCAACTAAAAAACTGATACACTATATGCTCAATCATCAGGTGCATATAAGGTCTATAGAAGGCCCATTAAAGCATATCTTCTAGAAACATGTGCTGACGGGAAGGAATGCCCATTGGACCGTCATGTTGTCCAAATTCGACCTCAAATTAGAAAACATGAAGAGCATCAAAGGGCACACCATTTCAGAATATTTGGCTGACCAACCCGTGAGAGAGGACAAGGAAGAGAATGAATTTTCCGATGAGCACATTGTGACGGCAGATACCGAGACGTGGCTTATGTACTTTGACGGAGCATCAAACCATAAGGGCTATGGTGTAGGAGTGTTGTTAGTCTCATCAGACGGGGCAAAAACCCCATTATTAGTGAAACTTGACTTTGAGGTCACTAACAATGCTGTAAAATATGAGGCTTGCATTGTTGGATCACAAGCCACAGTAGCCATAGGAATTAGAACCCTTAGGCTGTATAGAGATTCTACCCTAATCATAAACCAGATCTCGAAGAAGTGGAAAGTCAAAAATCAGAGCTTGGCCATTTACCAAGCCCATTTAGAAAAGATAGACGGAAACTTTTCCGAAATCCACTATACCTACCTTCCGAGAGAGGAGAACAAATTTTCGGACGCACTCGCTAAGTTAGCATCCATGATCACCATCCCTCCAGAAATCCAGACAATGCCTATTTACATCGAGAAGCTGAAGGAAACCGCGCACCATTACACCATAGAAGTAGACACATTAGAAAAGGCGCCATGGTATACCGACATCCTTAACTTCAAGTTGAGCGAGGAATACCCTCCGGGATGTGAGGACCCACGGGCGCAAAGGGCCATTCATCTTCTTGCCTCGCAATACGATGTATACCAACACAGACTATACAAGAAAACCCCATTTGGAGTTAGCCTTCTTTGTGTCGATGAAGAACATGCAAAACAAATTATAGGTCAAGTGCATGAAGGAGTATGTGGTCTGCACATGAACAGGCACACGCTCTCTAAGAAAATATTAAGGCTAGGTTACTATTGGACTGCAATGGAAAAGGATTGCAGTTAATATGTCCAACGATACCGACAATGCCAAATCCATGCAAATTTACAACATATGCCGCCTTCTACACTTTATGGTTTGACTTCCCCATGGCCTTTCACAACCAAGGGAATCGACATTATTGGTAAAATAAGCCCTACAAGCACGGACGGACACGAGTACATCCTTGTTGCCATCGACTATTTCACAAATTAGGTTGAAGTAGCATCCTACTCGAAGTTAACCTCAAAGCAAGTTGTGAAGTTTATTAAAAATAACATAATATGTCGATATGGAGTTCAACATGAGATAATCAATGATCACGGGTCTCACTTCAAAAGGGAAACTGCGGATCTTCTACAGCAATACAAGATACATCACCCTATGTCATCTTCCTACAGGCCACAAACAAATGGTGTAGTTGAGGCCGCCAATAAGAACAACAAAACCATTCTCCGGAGAATGAGTGAGACTTATAAGGAATGGCCTAGCAAATTACAATTCACATTATGGGGATATAGGACTACCATGCGGACACCCACGGCCGCGATGCCTTATTCACTCGTCTATGGAACGGAGGCAGTCCTTCCCATCGAGGTCGAGATACCTTCCATTGGGGTAGCTTTAGAGAGTGATATTCCTGAGGCCGATTGGGTAAGAAAAAGATATGAACACTTGGTCTTATTAGACGAAAAACGCTTAAATGACTTGCATAACGTTCAAATGTACCAAAGAAGGGTGGCTCGTGCCTTGAAAAAAAAAGGTACGACCATGATTGTTAAAAGAAGGTGATTTGGTTTTGAAAGAAAGCCAGGCAACTATATGAAACCCACGTGGTAAGTTTAGCTCAAATTGGTCAGGAGCGTACATAATGAAGAAAATCCTTTCTGGAGGTGAGGTTCTACTCACAGATCTAGATGGAGTAGAACTTTCTCAACTAACTTAGAGAAATTTTAAGCTAAATAATCGTACAACGCCCATATATTATCCAAGATAATATTAGGCAAACAAAAAGAATCATCAACAAAACGGAATCATATCATCTTGAACTACGTTTGGCCTGATTCTCATTCGGATACGTAGGTAACCCGCAAGGGCCCGGCCTAAATCCAAAAAAAAACCGATCAACATTATTTACATCGCTTTACATCGAACTACGTTTGGCCTGATACGTAGCTAACCCGCAAGGGCCCAGCTCACACAAAAAATGACGATAAGTTCTTTCTCGTGCCATAAAAAAAAAAAAATCAACGGAATATGCTATGCTTTATGCTATGGTTTATTATGATATGCCTACAATGCATGATACCAAGTATATACTATGCTCGACTTTATAATTCAAAGTCTTTACTCATAAACTATTTTGGACTTTGATTTTCGCTCCAAATTGTCAAACATTATTTGGACCAACCTAAAAAGAAATATATGGTTTAGGAAAAAATATTCCTTTTTTTCTTGAATTATAAAATTAGAGCATAGTTCATATTAATTATTAAGGCCTTAATATTTATTTCACTCTTAGTGAATTTATTTTCCAAAAAATAGACATCTTTTATTTCCAGAAAATATCATCGAATAAATGGGAAAAGAAAGAACAGTTCGCGAAAAAAAAAATAAAAAAATAGATACATATAAGGAAAAAGCTAAGACTTCAACCTAGCAAATTATAGGAAATTCGCTGGGTTCCAAACAAAATGGACCAAAATCGTTGGTAGTCTAGCGAAATTTCTGAAATTCACTGGAGACCAGCCTTTACGTTCAAAACAGAATGCAAAACATAATGCATTATGGTCCTCCAAAGTGCAAAAACAGCAACAATGTTGCAAAACTTTGATGCAAAATCGAAAAGGATGAATGGACAAAAACGATATAAGGATAACTTTATATCATTTCATTAAAGTGTCCAAATTACAAGGGTTTTAGAAGACAAAAAAAACTATTCCTTGAGTGGGAATCAAATAAAAATACACCATTTCATAGAATCCAAGCTAAGGACCCATATTCTACGCTTCCCTCTCCTTGAAAGGACGACGGTCCTTTGGGGGAGCCGAACTAGCACTAGACTCTTCCTTGTGGTGCCAAATTAGATGCACCATCTTTCTCCTCTCGGGAGTTGCCTCACCTGCGGGATGAACTTTCAAAACCGGGGGCTTCGATTCGATTTTCTTCTCGGATGAGGGAAGGACCTTTTTCTCACGTTGGCTTGGCAGAGGCGTGCACTTCTTCGAGTTTTGCCTTTCATTCTCCTGTGACTCCTTACGTTAGTTCTGGTCCGTTGAGATCATCCACGCAAGATAATGCCCAGTCACAAATGGAGACGACATCTTACGAGGCACCATCCAACGAGGGCACTCGTTCCAATATTTGCTCCATATTTCTAGTTGTCGGGTGGTTAACCTTACCTTAGGTTGAACAACCGTGTCTTTCATTGGCACGTTTTGAGTAAGCCAGTATTGACGCCTTATTCGGGTTGGATAGAATGAAAGAAGATGGTTGAGGCTCATCAGTCAATTAGGAGGGACTTCCTCCGCGTACCCAACCATGGTGGTAAGATGCCACCACGGGATACTCCAATGGATAGTCGAATTCCCTCCCAAGTGAAGGATCCACTCACCAAGAGACTTCTCCTCGTATAGCCTT
The DNA here is from genome assembly GCA_900322205.1 of Kewa caespitosa. Taxonomy (NCBI): domain Eukaryota; kingdom Viridiplantae; phylum Streptophyta; class Magnoliopsida; order Caryophyllales; family Kewaceae; genus Kewa; species Kewa caespitosa. The sequence goes on along the minus strand of ONZA01014259.1, from coordinate 68,077 downwards.
TGGCGAGACACAAATTGCCTCAGCATGTAGATGACACGTGCATCCAGTTTCTTCACCAATTGGAGATGCTCAAGAAGCCAAATCTACAAAACAAAAAAGAAGAAGAAGGAAAAAAATCAATCATCATGCAAAAATATCAAACATGTGAATTGAAGAAAAAACAAGAGAGGCATCAAGACTCACTTGGAGAAACAAAGGACTTCCCGAGAAGTCTCCATCCTCTTCCTTCGCCAAATGATCGAGGCAAGCAATGGTTTCTACAACGACGAGAGCCACGGGACTACATCCCTCTTCCATCATCTTGACAACATGAAGAACTGAAGTTCGGGCCATCTTACCAATTCCCATGAAAAGGAAAGTTTTGGACTTATTATCATCATCAACGGGAAAGGGGAGCAGTGCTCGATCACCTTCAGCAGATTGAAGTGATCCCTATTAATGATTTGCTGAGCTTTCTCACGATCAAGACTGAGATAGTCCTCGAACATAAACTCGTAGCTATACCTTAAGGTTGGAAGTGCCATGTTGATATTCGGAGGCATGCCCAAGATTGCAGAAAACGCTTCCATCAATGGATACTAGTCTTTGGTCCCTCCAAGATGGAAAACATTGAGATCAGGTATCCACAACTTGATGGACGCCCTTAACAGAACCCAAATTAGTTTGACTTGCTTAAGGGTGAAGAAGATAGCAATGTTGAAAACGTTGAGGCGTTGGCGTTCCTCCATGGATGTGGAGTTCATCCAACTATCGAAGAATTTCTCAAAAAGATTAGCCATGTGTTTTGGATGATTTTGAGTTTAAGAGATTTAGGATATGGAAATGATGAGATTTTTGATATTTAGGTGCAGTATTCTGCCATGCACGGCCACTATTTTATAGCTCAACATGCGGAAACGCTCGCAAAAAGAGAATACTGGGCATCAGGTGGGCCTTGACCCAGCGAATTAGATCATATTCGCTGGGCTTCCTGGCAAAACAACCCTTATTCGCTTGGCTGTGGGCCATTTTTCCCCAAAATCACTGGAGCTCAGGGTGAGTTTCCTCATATTCGCTGGCCGTTCAATGACGTATTCGCTACCCTGGCCTACAAGTCCCTAATGGGCGGAATGGCAGTGAAGTCGGCCCCTCATCTAGAATGGCAGTCAAGTCCGCCAACTGCTCACTTGTCGGAATGACGAGAGTCTACACGATGTGGCCACCCACGGATTCCCGATCCCCTGCCCGCTCATGTGCCCGCGGCTGCTGACGAGTACCACTACCACGACCCTCGGCCGCATGGGCCGAACGGCTCGAGCCCTGAGCCGAGGATCCACGACCACCTCCATGTTGTGGCCAGCCCACATGGGATCAAGTGCTCGCGTCAATGGCGCCGGCTGAGGTTGGACAACCCCCTAAAAAGACGCGACGATGAAATCAACCACAAGAAGGTAGAAATTGTCACGGATAGACAAAAGAGCACAGGATGTACCTCTCTGCCCCGTGTACGAGAGCCACAACCTAAGGTGAACAACCGTCGGATTGGCTTCCTCATGGCGGATACGACTTTCAGAGTTGCCTTAACCTCCTCCGGGTTCATCCACAAGGCCGAAAGGAGAGATGGTCGCTAGTGAAATGCAACAGCTGAATTATAAAAGGATAAAAAAAAATGATCAAACCTGGCATGCATACCCCATTGTTCTCCATGGGAAGGGGACAGAACTCGCACTCATCATCCTCAATGTCCAAGACCTCCAATATGACACGAGTGCCCGACTCGTCCTCATGACCGAAAGACAAAGCCGGCACCAAGATGCGCTCTCCGCCCCTGGGTGACAAAAGAGACTCCATTAGAGTTCATCAAACCTAAGAAAAGCAAAGAGGCATGGAAGAAGGCTTACCTCAGCAATGAGAAGAGCGGCCAGCATCAGACGCTCACTACATGACGCCTGATAAGCAAGGGAAGGGTCCTCATCGCCGAGCTGCTGAAGGAAGTGCGAGAACTCAGCAGCCCTCATTCCCGCCTCGAACTCCCTCCCGGAAAGGCAGACGAGGTAGAAGATAGAATCCCGTGGATCCTGGGGTACGTCAAACCTCCCGATCATTTCCCAGGTTACCCACTCGTCGAGATACCACTCATGACTGAAGGGACCCTTGAACAGGATCCTCTTCAGATGATACTCCTGTATGGCATGGCGAACCTTATCGGGAACGCCCGTCATGTTTGATCAAGGAGTATACGAGACCTGAAACTGGAAAAGGAAGACATTAGGTCAATTCTAAGGTGCATAATACATCACAAAAGCAAAAAAATACATGCAATCCAGGTATACCTGAAGGGTAGCAAACTCGTTCAGCATCCGCCTTTGCTTCGGGAGAGGAAGTTCGCTAGGTGTGGTGCGGTATGTCGAGGACCACCAAGCCAAGATAGGATAGGCTCGAGGCTTGTCACAGTGCGGCCGAAAGACCGAGAAGTGCTCGTAGAACCATATTTGCGCATAGAATGAAAGTTAGAAACCCAACATGATCAACAGAACAAGATCGTCTAAGGTTGAAAGAGGCGTTACCTCGATCACGTTCCAAAAGCCATCGAGAAGAATGTCGTTGTTCTTTATTTGATAGAATCCCTGCCTCAAATACTTCATCAAGGTCGCATAGCCAGACGTACCCTAATTATAGCTGCTGATTCTCCCGAAATCCTCAAGAGCTGGGAGGTAGGAGAAGTAGAGACGGCTACCCTTGACCGCAAACAATGTGCAAGCCAGGAGATAAGCGACAAAGACCTAAACGGTATGATCAAGAGACAAACTGTGAAGATGGTCCGTAAGGACATCCCGACATATCGCGTAAGGAACAGACCCGTGGTTAGGGGTCGTAAGCCGCACAAAGTCCTCTCAAAACATGACCATCAAACTCACACACTCGTGAGAGGAAGCGCCATCAAGGGGAAAAGGCTCGCCCGCCAAGCCTACACCGTTAATCAGCCTAAACTCTAACGGCGTAATAGTCATCTCACCTATCGAGAGATGGAAAGTACAGGTTGTATCCAAGAAGTGCTCAACAAGAGAACGCAGGATCGTACAGTTCAGATATTCACAACCGCGAAGTGAACAGAACAGAGAGCCAAGCCCGGTCTCCTCAAAACGGACGAAAAATACGTCACCAAGATCGCTAACAAGAGAATGGTACGTGGTGACAACCTCGCCTATACTGTCGTAACCTCTCAAGTGCGCTCTCTTCTCTTGTGATAAAACTACGTACATATTATAAAAAAATAACATGCGTAAAATAAATAAATATGGGCAATACATACGTAGACATATGCATAACAACGAGCACTTCGGTATTTTACTGAACAATGTAACACATACATGACATGGATAATGTTCTAAAGCATTAAAACACGAGCCAATCAGTTCATTTCGATGTTTCATAGCAAAATGGTCATGATATAAGCCACAACAAGTGCATTTTCTAACAAGAAATCGACGAAAACTCTAAGGGGCATTTCATCGAACGCTTGGCGTGCGAGACTCAAAAATATGCAATTTTGCAAAATTCATATTAACCAACACCCATCCATCATCAACCTACAAATAAATTCTCGACCTCAGAATATTGATAAACTCCTACAAATTCATTCTCGACCCCAGGATGTAGATAAACTCCTATAAACACATTCTCAACCTTAGGATGTCGAAAAACTCCTATAAACACATTCTCGACCTCAGGATGTCGAAAAACTCCTATAAACACATTCTCGACCATAGGATGTGGATAAACTCCTACAAATACATTCCCGACTGTAGGATGTTGATAAACTACTACAAATACATTCTCGACCTTAGAATCTTAAAAAACTCCTACAAACACATTCTCGACCTCAAGATGTTGTTAAACTCTTCCATACACATTCCCGACTCCAAGATGTCGATAAACTTCTACAAATACATTCCCGACCTCAAGATGTCAGTAAACTCTTCCTCCATTTGTATCTTGACGCATGACGTCATTAAAAGCCGGTACCATCATCAATGAAGGATAAATGGCACATACCCCTTAGTCATGTATTTTCAGCTACCCATTCCGTAAGCTAAAGTGTATCCCACACTTGCAAAAGATACACTTTGACCTTTTGCTTTCTGAGCCTCGGCCAAAGTGGGGGCTTCTGTTGACACCAAAATAGTGCCCCCAAAATGACCCTATGATGATGAATAATCTACGGTATGGAACCCAAAAACCTGTAATACGCGAAATATAGAAAACCTGAAAATCTAAAAAAAGTCAACCGAAGTCAAAAAGGGCAAAATGGTCATTTCATCTCCCCCCAGAAGCTTCTAGCCCTCCCCTAGGATTCCCGGTTGAGGGGAGTTAAAACCTTAACGGACACATAAACCAAGGGCTAGCGATCTAGGTCCAAATCATTGACCACCCAACGATTTGGCCGATATTCGATGCCCACCCAGCGAATTGGCAAATATTCGCTGGGTTAGATGGCGATTTGCAACCAAATCACTTCCTGTTGATCCTCCCTTGACCATTGCCAAATCAAATGCATGGTTCAGCTCCCAGCGAATCGCAACCAATTCGCTGGGCTCTGATCGAAAATGAGGCAAATCGTTTGGTCCCTGGCGAAATTACTTAGTAATCGTTAGGCCCAGGTGCATTTAATTTTTAACCACTATATAAACCCATGCATTTACCCTACGTAAACACACATTATACATCCATTGTTCACCCGATACAAGCAAAAACTATCCCAAAAAAACTCAGCAACCAAACAGCCATTTTATCCAAAGCTTAATGAATTTTTGTGAGCATTTTTCTCACATTTTTCTCAAGTAAAATCCACAAAAACCCAAAAAATACAAAAACCGTTCCATCCAGATTTCGCGTATAACATGATTTGGGGCAAATCCCATCCAAAGGTAGATTCCTGACGGTCCCTCTATCCTAAGGATTCCTTAGGAGGGGAGTTGCAAAATTTTGTACATTTTAATTTCCTTTCTTTTCATTTTATTTCTATTTATGTCATGAAATTAGAGAAAATAATAAATTGATATTTATTTTTTTAATTTTAGACAGAATAATTTTAACATATTTTTTCTAGTGCCCAGTACATATTTTATTCATTTTCAAGGCATAAATTTAGGGTAATAACAATCCATGTTATTTTTCCTAAATTAAATCACTTTATTCCATTTTAAGTACATTTATGTGCAAATATTTTTTTTTATTTTCTGTTTATTATTTATTTTTGTTGTTTTGTTGTTTTCATTGT
>ONZA01014259.1:3130-14570 GCA_900322205.1 Kewa caespitosa | reverse complement strand
ATGATGATTTCGCACTTCTCTTGTAATTTTTGTTGGGCATAAAAGTTCATGATTTTGAGGCTGAGGATGATCAGGCTGAGGATGATCAAGCAGAGGATGATCAAGCATTTAATGCAAAAGATCGTGACGAAGATGAAGAATATGATGACGAGCTTCAAGAGAATTTTATTGAATTTGAAAGAAACATTTAGGTTTATTTAACTTTGAAAAAATTGTTGTACATCTTTGCACCCGGAATATGATATTTGAATATTTTCTTTTGATATATATATCTAAATCAAGGTTATCTTGATTTTTTTGAGAAATATTGAGAATGTATTGAATAATTGATTGAAAGCTTAATGATACAGGTTTGTATGAAAATTAAGGTATGATGGTTACTTATTATTATGGAAGAAAAAATGACCATGTCATATAACAGTTCCAAACTTTTACAAACAGATACTTTTGACGGTAACCATCCAAAAAGACAAGTGTTGGTAAAAGTATTTCCAACATATTGAAAGTGAGGGTGAAACTTGTAGCGACAGATTTATTTTGTGTTGGTACTAAATAATCTAACAGAATAAAAGTGTTGATAATATAATTACCAACATAACATGTTTCTCTCACTATTGTTATACCAACCGATATGGCAGTTGGTGAAACTTATTTGCAACACATTAATAGTCTATCGCTAAAGGCATTTGCGACAGAATCATATTATGTGTAAGTAAAACCTTTAGTGACACCCATATTTGCGACAATTTTGGGACAGAAAGTTATCTGTCGCAAAAACACTTTACCAACGGAAAAATGGCTTTAACGAACAGAAATGTCATTGGAGCTAAAAGTCACTATTCTTGTAGTGATCGTTAGCGTTTTGAGCGTATTTCTCTTTCAATTGATGAACCAGTTGAAACTGTTATGTAAAACCGAATCATGTTCTTGTTAGATATAAACAATTACAGTTATTTAAATCATACTAGGCTTTCAAACAATAATACATGCGACTGCAATTGCTATTCATATTTAACGCTATAAAACGATCGTTAGCGTTTTAAGCATATTTCATTTTCAATCGATGAACCAATAGATATAAAATTGGAAATATTTTGAACAGATACAAAAAATATTGATCATTTCAATCAAACTCCATTTTCAAATAAAAAGCATTTCGGTTGCAATTGCTTTTCATAGTTAACGTTGTTTGACGATCCTCATTGTTTTAAGCCTATTTCTTATTAAATTGACGAAACAATTAAAAGTACATTTTTTAAATCGGATACTCGTTGAATTGAAATCAAAGGCATTGACCATATATATCATACTCGGCTTTAAAATAACAAGAATTTGAGGTTGAATCTTTGTTCATATTTAGTATTTTTTAACAATTGTAGCGTATGGTGAGCGGTTTTTTAGCTTTTAGGGTTTTCTCTCGTGCTGCAAATAGCATTACTTAAACCCTGCTATTTGTAACATCTATGGTCGGCCAACGGCGCAATCGTGTTATGTGGCAACCAAGCTGGCAATTACCCCTCATACTGAGATAGCTAGCTCTTCTTCGATGAACCCTTTGATCTCTACCCCTCAATCTCCTTATCTGGGAAATCTACCTGGTTTGAATGGCCGGCCTAATGAGGGTTTGGGGCGCAGTATTGTTTCATTGCCTCCTGTTAGGCGACATCAAATGGCTTCCTCTACAGAATCTTATCCGGTCACTCAGGTAGGCCTCCATGAAGATGTTGTGATACCTGAATCATTGAACACTCAAAATTGAGCTGAAGGCCTGGGTATGTCTCTTTTTGTTTTATTGCTCCTCAGATTGCTAATGGGGCACCAGTTATTAAAATTTGCCAAGATGATATTTTGGAGTAAGTCTCTCACTGGAAACATGCGCTAATTTGTTATGTTATGGGAGATGCACCTTATTTTAAGCAAATCAAGATTTTTGTTGAGAAAACTGGACATCAGTTAAACTTCCTTAGATTATGATGCATGATAAAGGTTTTTTTGTCTTTTGATTTGAGTCCCTTGAGGATAAAGATACTGTTTTTGCTTGGTGGGCTTTATTTCGTTAGTAATAAACCTTTGGTTTTGAAATAATGGACTGCTGACTTCAAGTTTGAAGAGAATCCTCTACGTATTCTTCCTCTTTGCGTTATATTAGCTAACTTACATGTTCTGTTTTGGTCTGGACAAGCTCTGAGTAAGATTGGTAGTTTGTTGGGTAAGCCGTTGTATACTGATAGGTTCACATCTTGTCAACAACAGATCTCCTATGTTAGGCTTTTGATTGAGATAGATATTACTAGACCATTACCTGATCTAGTTTCTATTGAAGGTCCTGATGGTGTGTTGAGGGAGCAAGTTGTGGATTAAGAATGGAAACCCCTCTTTTTCACTAATTGTGTTAAGCTTGGACATTATGATGATTTCTGTTGGAAGAAAAAGAAAGCTATAGCTAGAGCCAAGAAAAAAGACAAACAGCAACAGGAAACTGGTGTTTCACAAACTTGGGTAGTGAAGCATAACCACTTGAAGGATTTTACTGATGTGCCCTCTAAAAGTGCATCTGATGATGCAGGGGCTCAGGGGGTTGTTACATGAAGCTTGTTGCATGGAATGTGAGGGGTATTAATGAAACCCAAGCCTTTCTTGCAAAGAATAAAGTTAATATCCTGAACTGCCTTGAGACTCAGGTTCAACAAAAAAAAATGTCTAGAAAATTTTGCAAAAAAATAGCTTATTCTTTTAAGTCCTTTTGTCATTAATCTTCTACTGCTCTCAAGTGTTGAATTTGGCTCCTGTGGAATTTTGCAACTGTGAATGTTCAGAATGTTGAAAATTCAGAATTGTCTTCACTTTGCTGATATGTACCCCCTTAAGTCTCTTGGTTGGGAATTCACTTGGTCAAACAAACGTTCTGCTAATAGAAGGATTTACAGCAAGATAGATTGGGCTTTTGGTAACTTTGCTTTGATGAATTCTTTTGCAAAGCTTGCTGCTGAATTCTTAAATCCTAGCTTTTCTGACCGCACCCCCATTTTAATTGAATTTCGTCTCAATTTAGAGCCTCTCAAAAGACCTTTCAGGCTTTTGAAAGTGGTGATGGAGCATCATGCTTTTTCCCAGGTTGTTGAGGAAGCTTGGGAAACCCCTTGTGATGAGTATGCTATGTTTCATATAATGCAAAAGCTCCAGAAATTCAAGATTGGAGCTAAGTCCATTTCTCATGCTCATTTCTGTAATATTCCAAGGGAAATAGCTGCTGCTCAGGTCTTATTCGATGGCATTCAATCTGATTTATGCCATGATCCTACTAATGATGCTCTAATCTAGGATGAGCTGGCTTGTCAGTCTGATATTGCACATATGAAGCTTATTGAGGAGAAAATTTTGAAACTACATTCCAGGATCTAGTGGCTTAATGTTGGTGGTAGCAATTCCAAGTACTTATTTGCTGCAATGAAAGCAAGAAAAGCAGTCAAGATGGTCTCTAGCCTTCATACTGACAATGGCACTAGACTCACTGATCCTGTTAGGATAAAGCAAGAATTTGTCAGTTTTTTCCAGTCTCTCTTGGGCACTACTGGTTCTATTACTAAGGGTATTGACTTGGATTTAATTAGGAAGGGTTTTTGTTTGGATTTGCATCACCAGCAAAGGTTGTGTAGGGATGTAACTGAGGAGGAAATTAAAACTGCTATGTTTAGCTTGGCTGCTGATAAAGCTCCAGGCATTGATGGGTTCCCTATTGAGTTTTTCACTTCTCATTGGAGCATTATTAAAAGTGATGTGTTCCATGCTTTTAGGATTTCTTTTCTACTGGTAAAATGCTCACTTATGTTAGTACTGCTCTCATTACTCTGGTGCCAAAAGTTGCTCACCCTACTAGTGTTAAGGACTTCAGACCTATAGCCTGTTGTACTTCTTTGTATAAATTTTGTCCAAGATTCTCACTGCTAGGTTGAAGGAGGTAGTCAACTTGCTTGTTGGGCCTAATCAGTTAGCTTTTATTGAGGGCAGATGTATTTTGGACAATGTGATGTTGTCTCATGAGTTGCTGAAGTACTATCATCAAACCAGAATGTATCCAAGGTGTACCTTGAAAATTGATTTGAAGAAAGCTTATGACACTGTTGATTGGTCTTCTTTGCAAGCTCTTTTGTTGGAGTTGTGCTTCCCATGGAAATTTGTGCATTGGATCATGTCTTGTGTTTCTACTGTGACTTATACCCTTCTTGTGAATGGAGGCATTGCTGGCTCTTTCCCTGCAAATAGAGGGCTTAGGCAGGGTGGCCCCATGTCCCCTTATCTTTTTGTTCTGATTATGGAGTATCTTAACGGGTGCATAATTGGGGTTCAGGCTATTAAACAATTCAAGCAACATCCTAAATGTGAGAAGCTTCAACTAACTCATGTCTGTTTTGCTGATGACTTGCTTATCTTCTGTGGAGGAGATTTTGCCTTTGTTAAGATTCTGTCTGAGGGCTTACAATCATTCTATGCTGCATCCGGATCTCAAGCTAGCCCTGAGAAGAGCTCCTTGTACTTGGCTTGTACTCCCAATGATGTCAAGGATCTCAATTGTTCTTTTCTGAATTTTCAGATTGGTACTCTTCCGTTTAAGTACCTTGGTGTTGCTTTGTCTTCCTAGAAGATGTATGTCAGCCAATGTAAGCCTCTTGTCGTGAAAATTGCTGCTATAATCAAATGATGGACTTCTAAATTGTTGTCTTATGGAGGCAGACTTCAGCTTAAGAAGTCTGTTTTATTCAATATACAGACTTACTGGGGTCAAGTCATTCTTCTTCCTTAAAAGATCCTTAAGCTCATTGAATCTGTTACGAGTTGTTTTTATGGACTGGTGAGGCTTAGGGGAGTAAAAAAGCTTTAATTGCTTGGGATAAACTCACTTTACCCAAATCTTATTGGGGCTTGAATATCATACATCTTTATCTTTGGAATAAATCTGCTGTGTGCAAGCTCTTGTGGGCCTTATGCAAGAAGGATGATACTTTGTGGGTTAAACGGGTTCACATGTATTATATCAAACACAGAGGGATCTGGGACTGTCCTACACTTAAATCTATTGCTTGGGTAGTTAGGAAGATCCTGGATTCTAGCTTCATTGCTGGCCTTGATATGCAAAGGTTTGTGAGTTTTATCGATTCTAATAAATTTTTTATTAACTAGTTATACAAATGGATTAGACCTTGTGGTGCTCCTGTTCCTTGGAGACAACTTTTTCTTTCTAAAGGATTGGTTCCAAAACATAGGTTTATCCTATGGCTGTCTGTTCATGGTAGGTTGGCTATTGCTTCTAGGTTATTCAAATGGAAGATGGTGCCACATCCTTTCTGCTCAGTGTGTAATCTTGGTGTTCCAAAAGATATTGAGCATTGTTTCTTCTCTTGTGGTTTTGCTAAGGAAGTCTGGGGCCACATATTTAAATGGTTGAATATTTCTGTCAATTTTTCTTCCTGAATGGAACTTATTGGAGTGGCTTGCTAAGCATTCTTGGGGCAAGGCTGTACGCAATCAAATAGTAGGATGCTATGCTGCTGCTGTGGTATACTCCTTGTGGTTATGCAGGAATAATTTAGTCTTTCGCAAAATGAGAGTTCCAGTTGCAAAACTAGTAAAGGATGTTAGTCTCTTAGTCCATGCTAGAGGCAGGGTCTACCATAGATGGTCTAAGATGTTAGACAGGTTGAATTGGTACCCTGTATAGTTTCGGTGGAGTTTTGTTTCTTGTCTTGAGCATGCTAAGACGATAATTAGCCTTCCTTTGTCACCCTTCCTAGAAGTTGGACATTGGTTGTTTTGGCAATGAGTCTGGTGCATTTGTCTCTGTGTTCTATTTTGGTGATGTCCTGAGTACTAGGTTTATCCTTACCTAGTTGTACCTCAACTCTTTATTTTGGAAATAAAAATTCTTTACTTTTCCAAAAAAAAAAAAAAAAAAGATTTTAGTGTATAAAGGGTATTTCTCTCTCAATTGACCAACCAATTGAAAAACCTTTTTACAAATGGAACACGTTACGTTTACATACACCCAATATTGATCATTTAAATCATATTGGGCTTTAAAATTATTAGAATTGCAGTTGCAATTTCATTTCATATTTATCGCTTTTTAACGATCGATAGTGTTTTAAGCCTATTTCTTTTTCAATTGAAAGACCATTTGAAATTATTTTCCGAAATTGGATCTCGTTCTAGTTCGTTATAAGTAGATTTGGCTATTTTAATCATACTTGGCTTTAAAATTTTATGAATTGTGGTTGTAAGTTGTGTTCATATGATGCCTATTTGTCTTCCAGTTGACGAACCAACTTCAATTATTTTTTAAATATAAAAGCATTAATTGATTATATAGCATAAAAAATTATCAATTTAATCACACATGGCTTTTAAATTATGAGAATTGCGAATGCAATGGCTGTTCATATTTAACGGGTAACAACGATCGTTTGCGTTTTAAGCGTATTTCTCTTTAAATTGACTATCCCATTGAAACTATTTTTAAAAAAAAGGGAAAATATTCAGATTATATTCCATTAAAATTGATCATTTCAATCATACTTTCATTTACGATAAAAATTATTTATGTTGCAATGCTTTTCATATTTAATGCTTTTTGACGATCATTAGCGTGATAAGCGTATTTCTCTTTCAATTAGCGAATCAATTGAAACTACATTTTTAAATTGGATCATGTTCTGGTTATATATGACCGGTTTTTATGATTTCCATCATAATTGGCTTTCTGCAATTGATGTTCATATTTAATGCTTTTTAACGATGGATAGTGTTTTTATCCTATTTTACTTTCAATTGAAAAACAAATTGAATTTGTTTTTTAAAATTGTATCTTGTTCTGGTCAGTTATCAACAAAATTGATTATTTTAATCATATTCAGCTTTCCAATATTAAAAATTGTATTTGTAATTGGTGTTCATATTTAACGATTTTTAACAATCGTTAGCGTTTTAAGCGTATATCTCTATAAATTGGTGAACCATTTCAAAGTATTAGTTAAAATTGCATCATATTATTGTTATATATGATCAATTGTTTTTATTTAAATTATCACAAGCTTTCAAACGATAATATTACAATGGTTGTTCATATATAGCGCTATTAACAACTGTTAGCATTTTAAGCCTATTTCTCTTTCAAATGAAAAACGAATAGAATCTATCTTTAAACATGCAATATGTTTCTCACAGATTCCAAAAATATTGATCATGTCAATGGAACTCCGTTTTTAAATGATAAGAGTTATGGTTGCAATTGCTTTTCATAGTCAACGCTGTTTCACGATCCTCATCGTTTTTTACCTATTTCTTTTTCAATTCGCGAACAAATTAAACATAAATATTTTAAATTGGAAATTCATTGATTTGACATCAAAGATATCGACCATTTAAATTTCACTTGGCTTTAAAATAATAAAAATCTCTTGGTTAATTGTTGTTCATATTTAGTGCTTCCTAACGATTGTAGCGTATTTCTCTTTCAATTGACCATCCAATTGAAACTATGTCTTAAAACATGAACATGTTCTGGTTAGAAAAAACAAATATTGATCATTTAATTCATACTGGGCTTTCATATTATAAGAATTGGGGTTGGCATTGCTTTTCATAGTTAACGTTGTTTAAAAATCCTCATCGTTTCAAGCCTATTTCTTTTTCAATTGATGAACCAGTTAAAATAAGATTTTTTAATTTTGAAAATTGTTGCTTTCATATCAACAATATGTAACCTATGAATCATTTTTGACTTTAAAATAACAAGAATTTTAGGTTGAACTGTTGTTCATATTTAATGCTTTTTCACGATTGATAGTGTTTTACGCCTATTTCACTTTCTATTGAAAAACCAATTGAATTAATTTTGTAAAATTTTATCTCGTTCTGATTAGTTATCAAAAAATTGATTATTTTAATCATACTCGGCTTTCAAATCTTAAAAATTGCGGTTGTAATTGGATTTCATATTTTACGTTTTGTAACGATCGTTAGCGTTTTAAGCGTATTTCTGTTTCTACTGATGAACCAATTTACAATATCATTTAAAATTGCATCATGTTCTAGTTATATACAAACAATAACGGTTATTTAAAACATCCTAGGCTTTCAAACAATAATACCTGCGATTGCAATTGGTGTTCATATTTAGCGTTATTGAACGATCGTTAGCGTTTTAAGCATATTTCTCTTTCAATTGACGAGCCAATAGAATATACTTTTTAAATTGGAAAATGTTTGGAATACATACCAAAAATATTGATCATATTGAAAAACAAATTGAAATTCTTTTGTGAAATTCGATCTAGTTATGATTAGTTATAAACAAAATTATTTATTTTAATCATACTCGGCTTTCAATTATTATAAATCGCAGTTGTAATTGGTGTTCATATTTAATGCTTTTTAACGATCATTAGCATTTTGTACATATTTTTCTTTCAAATAATGAACCGATTGAAATAATTATTGAAAATTGCATCATGTTCTGGTCACATATAAACAATTGAGGTGATTGAAATCATCCTATGTTTTCAAGGAATAAAACTTGCTGCTGCAATCGGTGTTCATGTTTTACGTTATTAAACGATCGTTAGCATTTTAAGCCTATATCTCTTTCAGTTGATGAACCAAGAGAATATAATTTTAAAATTGGAATTTCTTTTCAAGAGATAATAAATATATTGATCATTTCAATCGAATTTCGTTTTCAAACAATAAGAATTACGGTTGTAATTGTTTTTCATAGTTAACACTGTTTAACGATCCTCATCGTTTTAAGGCTATTTCTTTTTCAATTAACAAACCAGTTAAACATACGATTTTTAAATTGGAAATTTTTTTGTTTGGTATAAACATTATTGATGGTATAAAACCCCCTCTTATAAACTTTTTTTTTAACTGTTGAAAAGGGTTACAAAAGGTTAGGCACTCTCCGCCGAAGAGTGAAACCCCCTCTTATCATGTGGGATAATATACAATAAAGGACTTTCTTCTAGCATATAAAGGGTATTTATCGATTATGGAGAGTCCAAAATTTGAATGATAATCAGTTGCCCTGTTTCCTTAACAATGATCATGATTGATAGAATTCAATGGAACTTGGCGAAGCAGAAAGGCATATTCTTGGATGAGTGTCTGAAACTTCCATGGGATTGTAGAGCCTAGAAGAAGTGCATTTACAACCGTTACATGGTCTCCTTCAATTAGGAGTTGATTGGGCTGGTACTTGATTGCACTACGAACACCATTTCGTAGAGAAGTAGCTTCAGCAAGCGGGAATGAAGTGGTACCCATATTGATTACTTTTACATGGATAAGATCTCCTCTGCTATCAGGGACATTGAATCTTGTCGCTGAATCCTGGTTCGTGCATGCTCCATGGAAGTTGAGTTTTAATGCTCCTGGGAGTGGGGCAATCACTACTAGAAAATGGGTTGAATTTCGACACTTATTTCTTAAATTTTCAACGCCTAAAAGCGTCAAAAAAAAAATGACAATCTCAACGGATTTCATAAGCATTGAGAAATTTACCGTCATAAATCTCTCAACGGATTTCGTTGTCAGAGTTCTCAACAATTTTTTGTGCCGAGTTTGTCTACAATTTATACCGTCGAGAATCCCTACTTTCTCAACGGTTATTGTTGTCGAGATTTTAAAAATAAAGGCACTTATTTTTGTAGATTCTTCTATTTGTGGGATGAAAAAGAAAAAAAGGAAACCATTGGGAGCTCGTCTCATAAATTTTTAAAATAAAATCTTACTTAGATTACCACTATATTCATAATAACAAAATTATTCATTCTAGTTGCCAATATTTTACAAACTCAAAAGCTCGTATGATTTTTGTTGATAATCGAATAATGTTACAATCGTAGACAAGAATGAAAACTATTTAGATATATAGAACTTCTCACTACCATGTCCCTCCCCAACTCTAATCAACATATAACAACAAATAGTACAAGCAAAATAGAATACTCTCACTCATTTTCACAAAATCTCCATCCAATAGTGAACGAGCAGATCCCTTCACCAATCTTGCTTTACACCTAGGATGCTTCAAATATATGAAGAACTATCACTGAACATTTTCTGGAATCTGCATATAGCAACCAACAAGCATATTAAGGTCAAATTGCATGTGTCTAAAAAAAAAAAAAAAGATACAAAGGAGGAAAATTAGAAGAATAACTACACGGCTTCACTTGTATATAAAAGTTCTTCCATCATACAAAGAGAAAAATCAGCGGATAACTCGGCCCTAGCACTAACAACAACATTGATAGTAGAAGAATCTAAAACCAGTGTTGACAACATCTGAACCCATAACCGAAAAAAAATTCATATGCAATTCAATTGTAGCAACCTGCTAATAAATGCTATTAACTGGAAAAAAAAAGTACCGAGTAAAATTTTGGTACCTAAAATAAGAAGATGAGTACCCTACCAAGAAGACCTTAGTGTTCCTCTTGTTGACATTTTTATCAATCCATTTTGCCCAAGTTTCTATGGCCTTTGTGTATGCTTATGTCACTTTCAATTTCTTATGCAGAGCATTATACCTTTGTAAAAATTTACACTACCAATAAAGAAAGGAAGAAAAAATCAACTAGAAAACATTGCTAAAAAATAAACAAAACCATCCAAAGCATAGCTTAACATTTACCCATCTTTGATTTTAGTGTGAGTCCACCAATGGCCATTGTTAAAGATGAGAAAATCAGCATCATTGTACTTTGAGGTAGTAGCTTGTACCATGTTTAGCCTTAAGGTTTCTCCTCCTGCCTCACTATCTCTTATGACCAATTCAACAAACATGTACTAATAGACCATGGGAACTCAAATCATATGTTAAGAAAAAAAATCGCATTCAATCACATTCATCAACAAAAACAAACCACTTTACAACTACTATCTTTTAGTTGATTTGATTAAAATACCTTGAATTTGAAGGAATAGATACCTGCAGTTTTGAACTGTCTCTTTGCATTAACTTCAAAGACTCTTGTTTTATCCACTAATGACATTCTTAATGCACAATCCATAGATTGCAACTTGTCTTCTGTCTTAGCATCTCCAACGTCTTCTTCCCATCGCACCTGTTATAATCATCTCATCAATCTTTGAACTATATGAGCTTGAAAATATTGGACAGAAAAAAAGATTAGAACCTTGAAATATCATAACCATGAGGTTGCCACCTGTATTGAAAGTATCAAAGATCAGAGCGGCCATTGATGTAGCAGTTGAACCCGTCGCCGAGATAAGGGCACGATCCAGGTGGGTAAACTGGGTCAGAACCCTTCTCATAATCAAACACCCTTTTTCCATCAAATATTGGGAATGCTAGGCATTCTTACATTGTATTTGGTTCTTACATTGTATTTGGCTCTAACATTGTATATGGCTCTTACAT
>ONZA01014253.1:23009-33332 GCA_900322205.1 Kewa caespitosa | reverse complement strand
CATGAGAAAAAGTGATAACCTAAATAAAATGAATGTCAAATGACTTAGAATATATTTAGGTTAATATGCACTTGGGAACCAAATTGATTTACGTGAAAGGTCTAATTCGTAAGTAGTGGTCGTTTGTAAAAACGGGAAAATTGGATGCATTCCGCATCTAATTCGTACCATTACCCCCGAATCTAGAACTTTGGTTAAAAAGACTAAAGGAGTCAAAGACAGTTTCCTTTTTTTTTTTTTTTTTTTTCTAAAATAAGGTGGCGGCTCCAAACACCTCATTCGTGTCATTTAGCACATTACAAAACACGACATTTTTAGCCCCAAAAACACGCACCAATTCTCTGGGGGTACGCGCGTCAATTTTTAACTTCCGTCAATTTTTCTAGCGGGAGGGCCGTGGCCCCTACAATCTTCGACTTTCTCGTCTACCGGTTCGTAATCAAGTCTCCTTCTGTTATGGAGGTATACCTTGCTTCTGTACTGATCATGTCAGAACTTGTTCTCGAAGTATGTAGCCTTGTTAAATCCCCTTGAATGAATCAATGAAATTGAATTATACTTCTTTGTAGTCCATGTCTAGTTATTAATCATAACCAAGTCATTTTAGTTTAAACTTATATCTTGTGTATATTTAACTTTATGGCAAAATGATTATATTCTTTGATCTCGAATCTATATAATTTTGTGTCCTTGTCAAATTAACCTTAGGACTAGACTTGTTCTTGTAGTCCAAATATAGTGCAAGCTATAGTGGTGACGCAAACTAGGACGAGGCAACTGTTCGGGTAAGGCCCCAAAGGGAAGTCCTAGACTCACTTCCCGGCCAGCCCCTGGACCTCTAGGTGGGCCCTATACCTGGCCACTTGTTATAAACGTTAACAAATTTTGACGATCATAGCGTGAGGTGTTAGGGTAGTTTTATACCTCTTACCAATTATCAATTAAGCAAGTCTAGAACTAATAAGTAAACAGCAAAACTAGCACTCAAACAATGGACTCAAAGAAATTGTGTCCGATTTACACAAAAAAAAGGGACTACTACATTGTACCATTTGAATATTGGAATGACAACAAGAAAACTAGACTTCGAACGATTATGCATACTAGCACTCTACTCACAAAAAGAGATTATTTTTGGGATTGCACTTTGGTTGAAAGATGTGCTCTGCAACGACAAGAAAACCTTTATTTGATATTTTGGCTATTACAGAAGTATCAGTCAAGTACATATTGGTGCATTTTCTCAATTAGCAAAAATCCTATACTCGTGAAAATTAGGCTTCAAAAGTTCAACATGTTTAAAGACGTAGGTGGTTGTTACAATAATATGTTAACGATTCTTGTTAAACCCTTTAATTTGGAGGGAAACAACAATAGTTATAAAGTATAATTGACTAGCCAAATATCACGATATGAATTTTAGTATTGTATTGTGCATGAACCAGAATAAGTTTCTAAAATGTGAGCACATTACCGTGGCTAGCATAGAAAAGGGTGAGTACTTCTATGATAAATTTTGTTTTAATTGAAATAACTTTGAGCATGTAGCTTTAAATATGTTTCAATTGAATTAAGAACATGTAAAGGGAAAAAGTTGTATGATTGTTTTTTGCTAGTCTCAGAGGCTTGTTGTATTTTATCATTCTTTGTTGAATAGTATTTCATTAAAAAATGAGATGATACTTTGTCAATTATGGAAACCAAGATTTCGCTTCACCGTAAGTATAAAACAGGGAAATCAAACACAATCCCTTTACAATTCTTGTTTCCTTTAACTAGAAGGAGAATTGGTTCGGAAGAAATTTGTGCGCATCTTTTCGGTTAACTTTTTTGAGTATGAATAAATAAGAATACAATAGGAAAAATTGATGGATGAGTATTTATGAAAATTAACTTCATACTCTCTGAATAGTATGATTCCGCCAACACGATGTGATCAAGTCCTACCATAATTGAAAGAATGTTTATATAAAGGGACTAATTATACCTTTTTAAATTGAGAAATAGTAGGATGAATTTGATAAGTAAATTGATGTACATGCTTCGAGAGCTCTGGTGTATGTACTTCGAGACGTTTGCACATGCCCAGTTACGAGACCAGACAAGGAGTTGAAATACCTTCATTTTCTATCACTCTAAGGTATACATAATGTTGTCAACGATAATTTGGTAGCACATATCATATGTTCTTAGCCTTAAATGTATCCTAGACTTTAAAGTGTTAGCGTACATTTTAGATCCAACCCAACCCTTACTTCTGTTGGTGGTAAAATTACACTATAAGGATTACGCTTAACGGTTCTCAAACAAAGATAACGTGTTTTGCTTTGATGTTCATGAGAATTTGTTAATTAAATGGAATATGTACTCGAATTCATATATTTTAAGATATAATTGTCACTATATTTGGCAAATCATTTGAAATTTAAAGTGCTAAATCGAGAGAGTACTCACTTGGATGTACAAACTCAAACTTTCGTTCATCGGTAGAAAATACAAAATTAAATAAATATATGAGTTCTTGAAAAGATTGACATGTAACAAGGAACGCTGATGTATCATGGTAAATTAATGTGATTGAAGTTGACAAACTCTAAAAAACTGGAACCATAATATTACTATTCTCAATGAGAAAAATTTGAGAGCTATGCGAACGATTTTGCTTGACTAGACAATAAACTAAGATAAAAAGTACATCTCAGTAAATCACGTGTGTTTATTTTACTGGACTCCAACAATTTATATTTACACCCCTTTTGCTAACTTGAACTAGTTTAATTGATAATAGCTTTATATATATTCGATAAGAAGGATTCTAGATATGATTGGATATTTATCTTTTTGAGTATCCAACAATGTGTGTAAGGTATTTGTACAAAATAGTACCTAACTAGTTCATGTATGTGGATAGTATCTCAAGATAAAAGATAGATCGAATCGTTGGGAGTTCAATTCATAATAGCAAAGTTTACATCTCCTATATCCCATTATAATAAAAGTGGGTAAAAAAAATCATGATACATGAATTGAATGTTTAGAAATGGGTAGCTAAAACTCTAATTATTATTTTCTAGTTGTCATTACTAAAATGAATGACTCAATCTTATGAAACATTAAAAACATAGAGAAACCATTGAAAACGTTTTCCTTAGAACTAATTCCTTAAACCTTTCAAAAAGAACTAAATAATACAAAAGGACTAACCAAACGAAATCTAAGACCTTTGAGAACCGATTCTCACCCTTGAAGAAAAGAAAAATATGAAATTAATTGATATCCATCAAAAATAAGATACCATTTCGAATTGAAAGTATAAAGCATCATAAGTCGTTGTGAAGTGCAAATAATACTATCTTTTATCTTAAGAAGGAGATGTGAGTTTCATCAAAAGAAAATGTGTGCCCCTTTTGGTTTAACTTGCAAGTCATAACGAGATAAGAAGATTAGTCATAAAATGCATATTATGCGAGAAAAAGCTATGTTTCCATGTATGACATACATGAGAATTTTGTACTAAATGAAAAGATGAACTATCCAAGTCTAAAAATTTATGACTTGGGGGGAACAATATATGAGTCATTAGTGTCAAAAAAAGAGAAAAATCACCAAATTCTGTTGATCCTTCGAAAAGATTAATTTGGGAACGAATGAGCTCCTTTATGAAATAAAAACTACCAAGTCTTAATAAGGTACGAGAATGTATATCGATTAACATCCTTTCGATTGAATTGATGAAACTCAAGTTGAAACAAAGTAAAATTACTTTTTGATTTTGGGAAGAAACAACCTCGATATGTTTTGAGTTAAATGTCTTGAAGACAATATCATAGATAAAAAGTAGCCTCGAAAGACTTCACAATAAAGCTTAAAAAGGCTTTAAATGAATGGTGGAAGAAAGAGCTCTGTGAGCTTTAAGGCCATGGAAATTCACAAGGTATGTGAAGGACCTGCTCCTAAGGTTCTGAACTAAAAGGTTAGAATTATGAAACTTTGGTTAGACATATTGTCACGATCTTTCCAACCAACTAAAGAATTCAAAGCCATTGGATCAAAATATGTCATCACGCATTGAAGGTTGTCTTTTAGCCTCCTTGAAAGGCTTAGTAAAGTTATGAAGGCTTTCGTACTACACTTAATTAAAATAAAATTTAAGTGAAGTAAAGAGATATGTTGCAAAACCATTGTAATTGGAAATAACAAAAATATCCATGAAACATGGAAAGTTTAAAATGTTGAAAATAAAACTTATAGATGAATATACATTTATAAAGTTGAGACAAAATCGACAAATATGCTAATTCTTATTATCGATTTGGTAGGGTCAGAGAGAAACAGATAATAAGGTAGGGTCACAACAAACTTACAAAGTTCTTAGCTCTATTGATGTCCCTAGAATTTGTTGATGGTATTCCGACATCATTGTGTGGAAATCACTTTAAGGGGCCTTCTGTTGCAAAAGAATGTGAAGCTTTCAAATCCTAGCGCAAGTGTCTCAAATATGTTAGGAACTTCATAGGAGTTCCCCCAATTTTCTTTACTTCGAATTGCTTAGCCAAACAAGTATAATGCTCAAAGACATGGTGCAACATGTATGAATCTTAATTTGAGATAGAAGTCAATTATACTTAAAATATACAAACATTTGGAGACATTAAATGTATGCAAACACCTCGAAGTATACGAACACCTTCGAACATTATGAGTTTAGAAACACCTATTTTTATTTAATATTATTGGTGAAATGATCTCATTATACACAGGCCAATAAAGCAGTTAGTAGTTTGGAATCGGAAGATACATCAGAAGTTGGATCCAACTCAAACAAGACTCCTATTAAAAAGACCATATTTGACAAAACTCAACACGATGAGGAACTTGATGGTGAAGATCTGTTTGAAGTTGTTCGAGAATCAAGTACAAAGAAGAGAGCACTATTAGTGCCTAAGATGGAGAAATTTTAATCGTGTATTATTCTTTTTTTCTTTCATTTTTTTATATGGAGAAACAGTAAGTTATTTTGGTTGTTTATTTACATTGGCATATATGGAAAAATAGAAGTGTTTCAATTTATTATTAATCATTAATTTAAGTCATTATCATGTCTACAATAATTTTTGTAAATGGAATTCGTGATAAGAATAAGTTGTTCATGATTGATCTTTATTAAAAGTATAGATAAAATTATAAACCCTAAATAAAACCTAAACCCTAAACACAAAGCCTACCCGTTTTTAGTTTTGATTTTGGTAAACCCTAAACAATAAACGTTTCCATCAGCTAGAAAACCGTATCAGTTTAGGGTATTTTGATATACTTTTTTTTTTAATTTTATCAATCTTATAAATACTTTGTCATATATATCGTATTTAGGAGATATCATCCATTCCTTATTTGAATAATGTGTTCCATTAATTTAGGAAACATTGTTTGATTCTTCCTAATTTTACGTTACTTTTATTGTTACACGTTATATAAAATCATATGGAAAGTTTAATCTTTTATTATTTTATTTTTGATTGTTTTTTTATGGAGACACATTATGTTGTTTCTTTACATTAGGATATATAATATGGAAAAACAGAAGTGTTTTGGTTGATTGATAATGCTTAAGCCGAATATAAATCTTAAACCCTAAACAATAAACCCTAAACCTAAACCTTAAAAGACTCAGTTAAACCCTAAACGTTTTCATTAAGTAAAAAGCCGCATCAGTTTATATTAGATTAATATTTATTTTTAAAGTTTAGAAACCATGAAAATATGTTTGCAATGTATATTAATCATATTTAGGTAACGGTTCAAAGTCCTTAATATAAAAAACATGTTCCATTAATTTAGGAAACATGTTTAGAGTTTTTATATTTTAAAGTTGCTTTTATTGTTAGACGTTTTATAAAATTGTATGGAATATTAATTTTGGAATGTGAATATTGAATTGTATACTTTCCTAATTGGTTTAGTTTCAGTTAATATTCAAATCGCCATATTATGTCTCATATGCTATTTTTGAAACTCTTTTTTGAAAGAGTTTAGATTGATTTTCATTGACAAGTAATAATCATGACCTTTCATGATCTTAGATGGTGTGTAATATTGGACCTTTGAAGGATTTTTGGTGAGGGAAAAGGTTATTATTGTTGTTGGAAGTAGTCATATGTTTGCTTGCATATTAAACGACTGCTGTTTATAAGTGAAGGTATTAAAATTCATGCATTAAAGTTTGTTCCTAGGATCATGCATCCATCCATATCAAAAAAAAAAAGTGAGTCTTGTCTCATGCATTCTCATTCATGCATCCCGTACCCATATAGGTCATCCTAGGGTATGCCGTTTGGGTCTTTCGTGTACATTCCCACCTCAATCCCCACAAAAATCACGATGAAAGTTTGCTCCATCCTTATCGAGTCGAGTCTACCTCCTCCAAATCAAATACATTCACTCTCTTGAGTCAAACACATGTCCATTCTCCCTTATGCTCCCCGAGAGTCATCATAGTCAGAATCCCGCTTCCCAAGTTAAAAGTTGCAAAAGGAATTTCATCCCAATCCGAACAAAATGACATTTCACATTGACATGGCAGTATGTTTTCCCTCGTGTACTAACTTTTGCATTGTTACGGCTGTTTTGCACGGTCTTCCTGTTGGACCCGTGCATTTGCTAGACTGATCATAGTCTC
This sequence comes from Kewa caespitosa, assembly GCA_900322205.1. NCBI lineage: Eukaryota > Viridiplantae > Streptophyta > Magnoliopsida > Caryophyllales > Kewaceae > Kewa > Kewa caespitosa. The sequence goes on along the minus strand of ONZA01014253.1, from coordinate 26,656 downwards.
CACCATCATTGGTTTGCCACTTCTCTTAGGTGCTACCACTGTAGTAACACCGTCCACTATGTATCATCGCATCAGTACTCTTCTCGAGAGGATGGTTGATTTCCCAGATGATACCCGCCACCACCACCTCCCCAGTCTGAGGACCCTCTTGCTGACATCAGAGCCATGTTGCAGCTCCTTGCCTATCGGATGGACTATCTTAAATAAGCCTTGTCTGACCTAAACAAGAACAAGGATCAGGACGCCCTCAACACCGCAGAGAATCATTTCCTTGAACCTCCTAGCAGGAATGTCAATGGCATTACTTGGCCCATGATGGATTCCGATCCTTCCTCATTGATTGAGGATATACAGCTCCGTCCCCAGGAGATTCCGTCTATAACGATGTCATTAAAGTCGCCCCAAGGAGAACCAAGTCCGCCCTTTTATGCCTATACCGGTGGCCTACACCAGGATTTCGAACTCTTATCTTTAGTTTAGTGTCAATTTCTACACTTTTATTTCAATGTAACGTAGGCCCGAATTACGTTTGGTCTGATCCCTGCACATTTTGTCTTCACCTGTAAGCACGTGCACCGGGGTACATAGGCAACTCCTCAGGAGTGCGACCACAGTAATAAACAAAAAAAATCAAAAATCTCTATGTTATCCATGTAATTAGAACTACGAGGACCTGATTTTGTAAAATCAATCTGTTCATGTTAATAACTAACTCACCAGCACACCCTGGAGATACGTAGGCAGTCCTCGGGTCGGTCCAAATAAAAACAAAAACATATCTTTTGTACGAATTAAGGAAAGAAAATCCTTTACCCTTTTCCCCAAGCGGATTCCTACTACGACTCTCGGGGGGCAACCCACAACCTTCCTCGAGTGATCTTCTAGTCCTTCAAATCCTCTAGGAGCAATCCCCTCATTCTCCTCAAGTGTGTCACCTCACAAGCATCATGACTTGACTAATATTCGTCCATCATCCTACAAAGTTTGATCTTGTCCTAACACTTCTCCTTGTCCAGAGGGCCAAGCCTTATCAAAATAAGAATTCAACATCTCACCGACCTACCCTCGAAGGGCAGACAACTTATGTAAGAGGGGAACGTATGTTGCTTCGAATGGGACATAAACCCGGGACCGGGCTGGGAAAGAATGGAAAAGGAATCAAATAACCAATCCTACCATTTGACAATAAGAACCGTGCAGGCCTTGGTTTCTCTCTCAAACAGAGGCCTCACCCCCACCTCTCTCCCAAACACACCTTGAATGGTTGGTTTGTTCAACCCGGCCAAGACGCCTGAACTACGGTTTTCCTGAATCGTGGTATGACCCAAAAGAACAAAAGACCCTCCCTGGCTTGGAGATATTCTTCAATAGTCTCCAAGATAGTGAGGATGAACCTGCAGCCGATATCCATGACACCACAACCAAACAGCCAGACTCGGTTGAACACATCAGATATCGAGTTTTAAACCGCCTTTTCCATATGAGTCACCTCGATGACGATGACTTCGACCCTACATACCTCATTTACTCAAGCTAGAACATCCGAGAGTAAAGCTGGGAATTCAAGAAGACAGGGGGAGACGATGAGATCCGGATCTATGTTGGCAACCATCCTCCAAAACACAAATAAGCTACAAAAAGCCTACCCGAGCCTAACCCTTACCCTGGGTCAAGAAACTTTTTAGAGTCGGAAGTAGTTCCCTCCAGTGAATCGGGCCTTGCTGGCTATGAGTCTTACCATTTATCTTCATCATCCTCCACAAATAGCCTAGCCTCCACCACATATCCATCTGACGCCTTAGACACAAAAGACCTACCCTCAGATTTTGAGCATATTTGCATGCAAGAGTCTGTCATAGATCATAATGCATTGCATGAGGATGATTCAAGGACATACATGTCACCGGTTAAAGAGCCCATACTTATAAACATCGGCAGAAAAAAAAATGGAAAAGAAGCCAAACTTGGCTCGACAATGTCACCAGAGGAAAAAGAGGCATTCACAGTGCTTCTCAGAGAATATGTCGATGTCTTTGCCTGGTCATATGCAGACATGCCGGGTGTTGACCCCGATATCGCCCAACACCGTATATTGTTGTTCCCTGACAGTAAGCTGAAAAGGAAGAAACTTCACCGCATGAACCTGAGATCAGTCTGAAGGTCAAGGAATAGATCCATAAACAGATCAACACCGGTTTCCTTGAAGCTGTCAAACACCTCGAGTGGTTAGCTAATATTGTCGTCGTTCCTAAGAAGGATGGCAAATTCCAGATGTGCATTGACTTTCATGATCTGAATGCAGCATCTACTAAAGACCGTTTCCATTGCCACATATCGACATGCTAGTCAACAATACGGTTAACCACGCCATGTTCTCATCTATGGACGGATTCTCGGGATATAATCAGATCCTAATGGCCTTGCAAGACATGATCAAAATAGTTTTCATTTCCCCCTGGGGAACATACTGCTACCGAGTGATGCCATTTGGGCTCAAGAACGCCGGGACGACTTACCAACGAGCTGCTACTACCATCCTCCATGACATGATCCACGAGATTGTTGAAGTATATGTTGATCACATGATAGTCAAGAGCAAGAACCGAGAGGAGCACATCGATGCACTCAGAATTTTCTTTAACAGAATTCGGAAGTTCAGACTCCGACTGAACCCACAAAAGTGTCTTTGGGGCTACCTCCGGTAAACTCCTTGGATTTGTAGTCAGCCAAAAGGAATTGAAGTTGACCCTGACAAAACAAAAGCAATTATGGAACTTCCTCCTCCCTGTACTGAGAAAGAAGTCCGAGGTTTTCTAGGAAGGATCCAGTATATCAGCCGCTTCATCTCGCAACTCACCTCGACTTGTGAGCCAATTTTCATACTCCTCAGGAAGGGAGCCGCTGACAAATAGAATGATCAATGTCAACAAGCATTTGATGCTACAAAAAACTACGTGGCCAAGCCGTCAATCCTGATGCCTCCGAGGCCCAATGAACCTTTGCTACTGCATCTAACTGTAACAGAAACAGCCATGGGGGCATTCCTCGCCCAATATCAAGAAAGAACACAAAAAGAGATAGCCATCTATTACCTCAGCAAGAAGCTTCTCGAGTACGAAACTTGATACAATCCACTTGAACATGCATGCATATCACTTGTCTATGCTACCAAGAAGCTGAGTCACTATCTCCAAGCTCATATGCCCTATCTCATTTCAAAACTTGATACGATCAAGTATCTCTTTGATAAGCCAATCATCAGTGAAAGGTTGGCTAGGTGTCATGCTCTGCTATCCGAATTTGACATCAAATGCATAAATTAGAAGTCCACCAAGGGATGCGCCATTTTGGAAGCTTTGGCTGACGGCTCCATTTTTGGGGACGAGCACGATGACTAATTTTTGATGAGAACATCCTCACTATCAAGGAGTCCCGATGGAAGCTGTATTTCAATGGTGCTTCAAATTATAGGGGCAATGAGATCAGTGTCCTGTTGATTGATCCTAATGGCCTCCATGTGCCTTTTTCAGTCAAGCTTGACTTTCCAAACACCAACAATACGACCGATTATGAAGCCTGTATCTACGGAGTCAAGGCAGCCCTAGCAGCAGGGGCACGACGCCTAACTGTATTTGGAGACTCCAATC
>ONZA01014250.1:92032-109727 GCA_900322205.1 Kewa caespitosa | reverse complement strand
AGTCAAGGAGGCTGCTGAGGATAAGTTGAAGAAGAACTTGAAGGCCATGACTGAGATGGAGGGACGGCTTAAGGAGATGAAGCAACTCAAGGAGGAACTTGGAAAGGACTATGTCATTGTTGAGAAGGATGCTGCACTTGCTCAACTGGAGGATGAAATCACGAGCATTGGGACCTTGTTGCAACTTGTTTTCATCTGAATGACAGGTTTCCCATTGAGCCAGACGAAGTGTGCCCCTTTGTTGAAGAGATCCAGGCTACTGCCAAGCAGATGGCAGCGAAGTTTGCTGAGGAGGACATTGTTGCTCTAGGTGTCGATCCTCATGGTGCTCTTGCACATATTGCATCTTCTGCTGTGGCTGTCGTGTCCGCACCAACTTCATCTTTTCCGCAATCAACTCTGCCAAGTTTTGGTCAAGCTTCTTCCACCCGGCTCGACATTATCTCAGCTCGACTCTACCCAGTACCCAGCCTGATGCTACTTTTTAGTTTTCTTAAGTATTGTCATGAACATTCTCTATTTTGCAGATGGCCTGTCGTCCTGGTACCAATTTGGTTTTAAGCTTTTTGCTTTGCTCATGGGAGCGAGGATAAGTACTTTTGATTACCACTGTTAGTAGGATAGGGGTTTAACTCTGCTGATCAATTGGCTCTTGCTTGTAGAAACATGAGCTTTCATTTTGTGTTAGTAATGTGGACTTTGTTAGTAGAGACAAAACTTTATTTGTATTTGTGTTGTAGCGTGTGCAAAGTAGATTTGCTAGGCTGTTTGTGTTTACGTGCCTTCGCAAGCTCTGCGTTCTGTTGTGCGCACTAATCTTTTTTATTTGTTGTGGGCGTCAGAGATTTAGACTCAAGCCCTTGGTGGGTTGTGGTTTCGTTACAACCCTGATGGCTTATTTGTATTATGCCACTAACGTCTAGACCTTTTGAGTATTATATACATGGTAGAGTCTAGTGCTGTATTCATGTGATCTGGCCAGTCAAGGAGAATGTGGTTTGCAAGTTTGAAAATCTGACGCTTTGAGTCCGTTTTACGTCATGACATCTTGAGTCAGCTTTGCGTCGTTGTCCCTCCTTGTCACTTGTCTTGCAATCGAGTTGTCTCCTATAGAGAATGAGGTCTGTCTTTGGTCATTAGTTAGACCAACGACCCTCCGACGTTCCACTAAGTATCATTGTTGAAAAAAGATATAATCAAGAAACGAAATTAAGAACATGTGTAACACCTTTACTGCCGGTCAGTCTATGCTTGTCATCCTCTTTTTCATCGGGATTATTTGGGACGTCCTCTTCAACTTGTAAGCACCTTTACCAATTATTGAATCAATAATGTATGAACCTTCAAAATTCAGAGCTAGCTTCCCACCAATGTTTTCTCTTGTCCTCTTCTAGGCGGATAAATGGTTCCGCCTTATTTCTAACATCCTAAAAAGTACTACAAGAAAATTTTGGTAAGTTCTTCATAAAAGGCGGAGTCATGGAATACTGCCTATCTGGGTTCTTCCACTGCTGTAATTGGATCGTAGTTTTGGATGGCTATGATCTCCTTATTAATCCTTTTAGGAAGTCCTTGAGTGGCTCTCCGGCTTGCTGGATGACCAGTATAGATCACTGGACCTCTTTTCCATTTTGCGGCTCGTGGAGAATTTATTCTGGAAGACATTGGCAAAATATCCTTTATTGGTACAGTAGCAAATGCTTTAGTGGATCGTTGGTTCCATCATACGACGGCATGGATGGGGTTTGAATCTGTCGGGCTTTTCCAAGGCAGTAATATCGTTTGTGAATGGAGTCTTGGCATACGCATGGGCTGTGATTTGCTCAATAGGTTGAGGTGCTCCAGGAATCTTTTTGATCATTTCCTCCACGTTCTTGATATAGGACATCATCTCGCTCAGCACAGCTGCATTATTAGATTCATTAGCAATAATACTGTATGGACTAGCAATATGGTTACCACCAAAGGGTCGAGACGACTACGGGTCACTGCCATCAGTGGAGCGGCGCAGATTCTGCCGCTGGGCTTTGATGTGGGTAGCTTCTTCCCAGAAGATATGATTGCCATTGTTGACACGTGCAGGTATTCCAGTCGAGGGCGTCTGGATCGTAGCAGTGTGGAGATCGACCAGGCTGTGGTGGAAACCTGAGGAGAATCTAGGAGTAAATCCTGGTGGATATTGTGGACTTTTCAGTGGGTTGACGGTCATCCTGGCTGCTGGGGTACTGAATGACGGCAATGGGGGAATATTGTGGATATCCCTCCTAACAGGCAGCTAGCTTGGACGGTAAGGCTCCACCTTCCATTGCTGCCTTGAGTAGTTGGTTTTCTAGTTCTAGCTATTGCATTCTAGACTGCTGCAGCTTGTTGATGTCGACCAGATCTCTGAGTGTAGCTTGTATTTCTTCAAGATCTCGTTCATCTTTCAAAGTTATTATCTCGTTTGGTACGTTTGAACTTCTGAATGTTTGGTTCAATGGTGGCTGACCACCTAGGCCAGACGGTGTAGGGACAGCATGGAAGGTTTGGCCAGAGGATGGGTTCCCCAGACCTAGCTTGTTGGATGGTGTCTCGACAGCTAGTGTTTCAGCGGCGTTGTTGATTTCATCAGTGGGGTTCATTTGAGCATGGGACTCCATTGTGAATAAAGGTTAGAAACAACGAAGTGAACTCTGAATAGGCTTTTTAGGTTAGATGCCCCACAGTGGACGCCAAATTGTTTTGGTAAAAATTTACCTAAGTTCTACCAAGCTGAAATGTGGATCAACTAGTCTAAGTTGTTGTTCAGAGTTCAGGATTTTAATTGCAAAGTAAAGAAATGAAAGCATAAAGTAAAGATGACACACAGACTTTTTACGAGGAAACCCTGTAAATAGGGGGAAAAACCTCGGTTGGATTCGTCCTCCAACAGGGAAAAGCTTCACAATAGTGTTGGTATGATGTATTACAAGGCTGAGACTCTCTAGCCTCTTTGCCTTTTCAATTATGCTATAACAAGAGCCATTTATCTCTTACGTTTGTATCAAAGTTAGGTATAGTTATTACTCTATTATATAAACCGTCGCCTTACATCTCAAGTAAGCAATTGATCTATTGCGTGTTTACATTCCATATTTGTTATTGGTACAAGAATTTTAAGGACGTCTTGTAGAGCTCAGAACGACACAAGTTGGAATCCTCCCCAGGAAGACCTCATCGAGTCACTAATAAACGTGGAATCAGTCAACCTATTTTGTAGGAAACATGGCTTACTTTAAGGCAAGAAACAATATGTCAACTAAGTTCAAGCTGGTAAACCTGATAAACGAGAAAGTGGCCCAAAAGATTGGTCAAATCAGTTCCTCCAAACTAGGAACTAATCCAAGAATCACGGAGAACATAACCAAATAATGAAGCACGATCAAATACAGTTCAACAACTACTTGGAAGAGAGGCCATACTATAAATAGCAGTGAAAGAAGTTTCAACATGGACATTGCAGCTACTCATACTCAACCAGCTTCATTTCTACTCTCTTCACCATAATTCAAGTGTACTAAAAAACATTCATTATATTTTATCATTCTAAACTTGTATTCGCCCATTTGTAAACACTCAAAGTACAATAGTGGATCATTTAACTGTTGGAGGCAGATTCCAACCGATGTTTTTACCCTTTCTAGAGTTTTTCTCGTAAAACGACTTGTGCCAATCTTTATATTCTGCCCTTTATTGTCATATACAATTATATTTCTAATTCAAGCTAAGTAATTAGGCTAATTGATTCGCAATACTTTCTGAGCACGCCATTGGTTGATTTTTACCAAAATAATTTGGTGCCCACTGTGGGGCAGTTTGTCTAAAAATCCACTTAGAAGAATCTTCCTAAGAAAACCTCAAACACATTGTTATGGACTCGTCCTCCCAGCCAAAAAAGGACGCCGAAAAGATAGTCGAGAAACTAACCCAAGTTTCTCAACCACAAACCTCAAAACCTGTCCAGATGACTATGAAGATGACTTTTTTGATCCCAGCCAGTAAGGGAATCCCGAAGTCAGTGGGATATCCTATCTCCACTGGAACACCTCTCTCTGCAGTCTTCACAAAGGCCACAAACCAGGAGGAGCCAAAGATCGCTCAAAAGAACACCAGCAACGAAGAGATGATGTCTCGTATTTCAGACATGCTGAAGGCTCAAAAAGCTCAATAGGATAATACTATTTAACTCACTCATGACAATAAACAATTGAGGGCAGCCCTGGAGACCACTACATTGCACTCAAAGCATCCTTTCAGGAGGAAAACCAACCAGATCCTCCCCATGCCAATGCTGAGCACTTCTCCTGCTACCATGACGATCAAACCTCTATGAGCTTAGTAATTCCCACCAGGATTCAATCCAAAGTTCTCTAACAGGCTCATCTCGATACGTAACAATCCTGAGCCTGAAGCTAGCCACATCTCCTCAGAAGCAATGCCATCCTTCAAAATCAATAATGTCAATGACGCAGTGTGGGAAGAAGCTGTGCGTGTCAGATAAAGAATGAGGAACACTTTGAGTGTCCCTCTGAATAGCATCCCACATTCTTATTCCCCATCTAGTAACCTTGTTAACGGTAATGGTAATTATATTACTAGTAGTGCTAACAATGCAGGAATGTTTAATACACTGGTGACATACATGAAGTCTCTGGAAGACATGATACGCAAGATCCCAGGAGCACCACAACCCATTAAATAGATCTCACCAACAATTTACGCGAAGACACGTTTTGTCGGTGAGATCACACCATAGAATTACCGTAAAGGTTCAAACCCCCATCCATGTCATCCTATGACACGATGACCGATCCAAGAGAGCACCTCATGATCTACCTGCAAAGGATGACCGTGCTAACAATACCTAGCCATCTAAGCGAAGCTTGCCTCTGCAAAGGATTCAGCTCGACTTTATCAGATTCAGCTCTCCAATGGTGTTTGAGTTTACCTAAAGGTTGAATTTCTTATTTTTGCAGACTTCGCAAACCTATTCCAATCACAATTTTCCACAAGCCAAAAAATGGAAAGGAGATCCAGTGACCTGTATCGTATCATGTAGAAGAAAGGAGAAAATCTTAAGGATTTCCTAAACCGTATGAACAAGGAAATCATAGTAATCCTAAATTGCGAACCAACTACGTCGGTGGAGTTGTTCATCAAGGAGTGATAAAAGATTCTGACTTTTATGACGAGCTAACAAAATTTCCTTGAAGTTGCTTTCAGGATGTCAGGAACAAAGCTCAACCTTTCATCCGATTAGAGAAAGACAAGGCCTTGAGACGTGAGACAAGAGACTACAATAGACCCAAAAGGAAAGCAACTACAGAAAAGACAGACTAGAGCAGGTCTAAACCATACTACAAACCAGAGGACAGACCAAGGATTCGTTACACAGGCAAAACTAAGAACAACAAGTAGCAGAACCATCAGAATGGCATAAAATCCATGAGTACGATTTCTGTGTTGATGTTGCTATTCTAGTTGATCATTTAGATGATTTAGGGCCAAAAGTAAGATGGCCCAAAAAGTCTGACAAGCCTGCAGTAAACAAAGACACATCTAAATGGTGTGAATTCCACGGTGAAATTGGGCATTAGGCTGAGGATTGTGTCGCCCTCAGGAAAGAAGTAGCTTATCCATTGAAGAATGGATACCTGAAGAACCTACTCAAACCAACTTAGAAAGACCAACACCCCGTAAATCCACCACGAAGATTGTCAGGAGGATCAAACGTCTTTAGAGTATCCTACTCGTTAGCAAAAAGAATTGCAAAAGAAAATTCGATGCAGTGGCTGAGAGACCGATGTCCACCAAAAGACGCAACCAACCCATCAGCTTCGCCGAGTCGGATAGGGAACACATCAAGGGGTACCACCATGACTTCTTGGTCATATCTCTACAAATAGGATGTGCAATCGTCTAAAGGACACTAGTCGACGATGGCAGTTCATTCAACCTACTCATTGTGAACACCCTGAAGTAGATGGGAATCAAAGAGACTGACGTCGTCAAGAGTTCCGTCGTCCTCGTTGGATTTAGCTGAACTCTGGGCCACATATTCTTACCAACGAATGCTTGTGGGTAAATTCTTTCAAAAAAATTGATGTAATAGACTGTTTATCGTCCTACAATTTTTTCCTTGGCAGGCCTTAGATACATAATGTGGAAGCATTACTATCTTTCTATCACCTGTGCGTTAAATTTCCATGTAGCACAGGAGTCCAAGTGGTTAGAGGAGACTCAAAGGCAGCTCAGGAATGTTACAAGCTCTCCCTCAAACCTTGCAGAGGGTGGAAGGAGAAATAGCAATTAAAGCATCCGCGGATTCAGATCGTCCTCCTCGAAGAACCAAAGTAGAACATAGAGGAAGTCCTCCTGAATCCTGCAGAACTAGAACAGAAATTACAGATAGGTGATGACGTAATGACGTAACTAAGCATACCATACCCAATCTGATACGCTTCCTGAAGGATGGAGCAAACTCCTTCGCTTGGCACCACAGTGACATGATAGGGATCAGCTCGAAAGTAATAACACACAAGCTCAACATTGATCCCAGCGTCACCCTAGTGCAACAAAAAAGAAGAGAATTTGCCCTGAAAGAAACAAAGTTATAAACGAAGAAGTTTTCAAGCTCAGAGAGACAGGTTTGATCAGGGAGGTAATGCACCCTGAATGGTTGGCTAATGTTGTGGCCGTCAAGAAGAACGAAAAATGGAGAGTATGCGTGGACTACCCGGATGTGAACAAGGCATGCCCAAAAGATCCTTTCCCAATGCCACACATAGATGCCATGGTAGACACAACTGCAGGTCATGAGATCTTGACGTTCTTGGATGCTCAGAGCTGGTTCATTCAGATATTGATCTACGAGCTAGATAGAGAAAACATGAACTTCATGGCAGAACAAGGGATATACAGCTACAACGCCAAGCCATTCGGCCTCAGGAATGAAGGAGCAACCTACCAACGCCTAGTCAACATGATGTTTAAGGAGCAGCTGGGGGACACAAAGAAAGTATATATTGACTAATGGTTATCAAGTCCAAATTAGCAAAAGATCACGTCAAGCATCTCACAGTTGCATTTGACATCCTGGAGGTATATAATATGAAACGTAACCCTAACAAATGCACTTTTGGAGTGTCTTTAAGAAAGTTCTTAGGATACATGGTCACCAAGAGAGGAATACAAGCACGAAGAAAATTAAAGCTATCCTGGCATTACAACCGCTAAAAACAGTGAAGGACATACAATGCCTCATTGGACGAGTAGCTGCATTAAACAGATTCATCTCGAGATCCTCAGAACGATGTAAACCCTTCTACAACGTCCTGAGAAAAAACCAAAAGTTTGAATGGACTGCTCAGCACGACGAAGCATTCTTGGAACTAAAAAAAAGTATCTGAGCACTCCACCACTCTTGTCTCCCCCTATACCAGGTGAAATTTTATATGTTTATCTTCTTGTAATTGAAAACGCTCTAAGTGTAGTCTTAGTACGAGAAGAGGATGGACTACAACATCCTATCTATCATGTAGTAAGAGCCTACTAGATGCTGAAACAAGGTACAATCATGTAGAAAAATTGGTTTTAGCATTAGTAATGTCCTCCACCAAACTACGTCCACATTTTGAAGGACACATATACATGTTAGGACTAACATTCCTATTAAGTTTGTTATGAGAAAACCTGAGCTGTCAAGAAAAATGGCAAAATGGGCAGTCCAGTTGAGCACGTACCAAATTATACATGCACCCAGGATCGCAAATAAATCCCAAGCCCCAACATATTTTGTTGCTGATTTAAGTACAAAGATGGGAGCACAGGCAACGACAAAGGTTCAACACTTAAGTGGAGAAAACATGCCTCATAAATGGACGTTGTTCATAGATTGAGTAGCAAACTTCAGAGGAACAGGTTTGGGTGTCATCCTGAAATTGCCACATGGGGACATAATACCCCATGCATTATGATGTGAGTTCAAGACGACCAACAATGAAGCAAAGTACAAAGCATTGATTGTCAGACTCAATATGGCACTAGAACTGAAAGTCAAACATCTTGAGGTAAATTCAAACTCACTTTTAATCGTAAATAAAGTTATTGGACTTACGCAGCTAAAGACTCCAAACTTGGTAAGTATTTTTGAAATATTCGAGTTGAAGCAAGTACCCAGAGACCTTAACACGCAAGCCGACGCCCTGGCGTCTCTAGGATCAAACTGCAACCTGACCAACCTAAATTCAATACTAATCATTCACCTGATCTCCCCATCCATTGACAAAGAAGGTACAAAAATTGCATTAGTTTATAAATCTATATATGAGTCTAACATGCAGGAAACTGGTTGGACAAAACCTAACATAGAGTACCTCAAGAATGAGAATGACGCAGAATCAAGAATCGAACCACGGTCGTTCCGAATGAAATCTTCAAAGTTCATCTTGGTAGACGACGTCCTCTTCAGAAAGTCAGCAACAGGTCCCTACCTCAGATGCTTGGAGAAGGACCAAGCTCAAGAAGTCTTCAGAGAGCTACATGCACGACAATGAGAAAATCACGCCGCTGGACGTAGTCTGTCAAACAAGGCGTAATGAATGGGATACTTCTGGCCTACAATGAGAAAAGACGCAATCGAATACGCCTATAAGTTGGATGTTTGCCAAAGACACGCTCCAGAAATTCACCAACCACCAAAACCATTGCATTCAGTCTCAACTCCCTGGGTGTTCATGAAATGGGGAATGGACATTGTAAGGAAACTACTGCAAGCCTCAGGTCATAGAGTGTTCACGCTTGCAACGACCGACTACTTCTCCAAATGGATTGAAGTAGAAGCATACAGACAGGTAAGAGATAAAGAAGTTATTTCTTTCATAAAATGTAACATCATATGAAGGTTTGGCATACCCTTTATGATCGTTTGTGACAATGGATCACAATTCATAAGCAACAAGACAAGGACGTTCTGCGCCCATTGGAACATAGAGTTACACACTTCAGCACTTAGACATCCTCAAGCCAATAGTCAAGCAGAATCAAGCAACAAGATCATCAACAACAACAAGAAGAAAAGACTGGAGGACCGACGAGGAAGATGGGCTGATGAGCTACCTCTAGTACTATGGGAAACAGAATGACACCAAAGACTTCAACATGACAAAATCCGTTCTCGCTAGTATTTGGTTGTGAAGCGGTGATACCTGCTGAAATTTCACTCCTTACTCAAAGGTATGGTTTCCTTACACTAGAAACTAACAAAACTAAGGTTGCAGAAAGTTTAGACACCATAGGCGAGCTCACAGAGGCAGCAAGCATAAGGCTGACAGCTTATCAACAAGCTGTAGCCAGAAGCTTCAATAATAATGTCAAGAACAGAACCTTCAATGTGGGGGACATGAACATGAGATAGGCATTGCAGAACACAAAGAAACATGACGCAAGGAAGGAGAAAGAAAGCCTTAACCAGAACCAAAGGAAAATTAGCTCCAACCTGGGAAGGATCGTATCATGTTGAGTCAATCACAAGTATGGGAGTATATAGGTGAATGACCTTAGATGAATATCAGTTCCAAGAAGTTTGAACGCCATAATCTTGAAAATTTATTTTACTTAGATTTATTGCACTCCTCAATAACACTCATTCCAAGCAAAAATGATATACAACGTGATTAAAGAATTACCCAAGGTACGAATTCTAGACTTAATTTCAATTACTATTCTTTTCGAATCAACAATCACAATGATTATATTAGCTTGTGCGTTGGAGGGTTGTTGGTCTAACCAATGACCACCCTAACCAATTTCTGTCTTGCAGACCTAGTCATTCACAGACCAACGACCGGACCACAAGACAGGGGGACAAAGATAGTACAAGCCTGAGGAAGCATACAAATGCAAGACACTCACTACAAAAATAAGCTAACATTAATCGTTGTGAAGACCAAACTCGCAGGTATACTATGCACTGAATTCAACAATTTTTTGCAATTTTTGAAACTTCCACAAGAATAATTTCAGATGCACGAGGCCTCATTCAGAATGCCTACCAGAGTTGTAACAAAACCTCAACTTCAAGGCTATCCTAAAAATACCTAATGCACATAAGTAAGCGCCCACAATAGAAAGCAGGACATGTTGAATCATGTCAACAGACCACAACAGTTTTAGGAAAATACTTTGCACAAAAACAAATGCAATCATAGATAAAAGTTTGTCTCCATGGACAAAGTCAAAAGTGTTCATTAACATACCAAAGTAAACCTTTGCCTCATTGGACAAAGTCAAAGTACTTACATGTCCAAAATAATTATTTCAGGATAACATGCCATCCTCAAAATACCAGAAATTTTCAAAACTAGCTAGTAGGACTATTGTCAACAACCACAAAGAAGCAGGAAGGATGGAAGCCGATGGAACTTGATTATCAGCAGGAAGACTTAAATTGGTGACATCCTGAGAATGACTAGGTGAAGGAATGTCCTCCTCTGCAATGATGGCAACAATCATCTCAGCACTCTCCTTCATCTCCTCAGCAGCCGAACGAACCTCGCCTCCCCAGCATGCCACTTCTGGTTAAACAGCTTCCAAGTGCTGATGTAGTCCCACTTCTTGTTCTCCCCCTAGGAAAATTTGGCCATGGTCTCAAGACGACCCTTCAGCCAAAAATACAGAGCATTATCCGCCATTTCAAAATTCAGGAGATCCATGTCCTTCTTCACCCTGATGATCTCGACGTCCTTCTTAGACAGACTAAGGTCCCTAGCAGAAATGATAGCGTCCATAGACTTCACCTCCTCAGCTGCAGAATCCAAGCCCTTGTGAGGTTTTTGTTCAGCAGCATCTTTGGCAGACCTGAGGGAGACAACTTCAGCTTCCAACACCTTCACCCTCTTTGCAATAACCAAATTTGCTTGCAAAGCCTACAACAAGAACATAACAATGTAAGTAAACGCACACTTCAACAAAATACCCACATTTACCCAAATATAATAAATTTCCTTCAACAGATGACCAATAGCATCCTCTAGAACCTCACCAACTTGGCGAGTCTCATGGATAACCTCAAAACCCTCCAACATATAGGATTTCAAAGTCTCAGGAAGCTTGCTTATTGTTTGTGCGACATTGACCACATCCGCATATGACGACCGAGGATGCTTTGTGGCCTGAGTCTTAGCGACAAATGCCATGATAACCTTCTGACAACAACTTTGCTATCACCAGTGTCAACTCCTTCAGCTTTGATGTTCTGAAGTCGGTCAGCAATTGCTCATACTGCTGATCATGAGAATTACGAGTTTAGAATGATAAACAAGAAGAAACAAAGAAGCAATCCACTTACTGGTAGACATGGACTTACTTTCAAAAGACATTTTCTCAGAAGTCCTCATCAGCTTAGAACCAACCGACCAAACTTGTTAAGAACCCTCGAGCAAACTGGACAATGTTCTCTCCTCTACAGGAATTGCCAAGAATGAAAATATACATTCTTGACTGACTCCCCCATTGAAGGTCTTGACACTCAGATCTGCAAAGCAAGCATTGTAACAAGACACTTTAGAGATCAGCAAGAAAAAAACTTACAATCTCAGGAAAACAAGTTATCTACAACAAACTGTTTCTCAGGTATGAAGCTCCCACCTTGGCCTAGAGATTCTTTGTTGAAAAACATGTACATGTCCATCCAAGAATGATCATTTGTCTCACTCAAGCCAAGAATTAGATGCTCTGACCCTTCTTTAATCCTAACATGATATCTACATGATCAACTTCCTCTCAACTAACAGACATAAAACACATCTTCCAAACTCATCTCTAAACCCTTTTTCTTACAAACCAAATCCACACCAAGCAACAATCTCCAAACCCCATGCAATAACTGACCCATTGCAAGAGGAAACTTCTCAAAGAAATCCTGAACAATCTTAGGAAAAGGAAAAACACAAACCCTTCTCAAACGGGTAGCGTATACACTAAACGACCAAGGATAAACTCAATGAGCCTGTAGCGGTTCACTAGGAATGATAACCTTACACTCAGCAGGCAAAGCCCCAGTGCTACAAAAATACTCTAGATCAAAAGAAGTGAAACTATTCTCATCACTACCTTTATCCAACAACCCAGTCTCGACGAATTCAAACTCCTTAAGACAGTGAGTTCTGAGTTTACTATTAGAACTACTCGAAACCTTACTGGCACAAGATTTCTTGCCCATGTAAAATCTAAGGACCAAGAAAGACGAACGAGCAAAAGAAACAGAGAGTACCTGAAGTATATCGCGAACAAAAACACAGTATCCTTACGTCGCCAAAGAGAGAGAAAAAACAAAATAATGGATGTAGGTTTGAAATTTGAAAATGAATTTTGGAAGTTATGTTGCATCTTTTATAGGGGAGTTATAGGAAATAATGGCCAATTCAGAACCATAATTAATGTCCAGCAGTTGCACGATACTCGAGGGAATAAAGCAGTTTTTCAGTTACTTTAATTAATAAACTTGGGGACAATTGTTGGTACTAGAATTTCAGAACGTCTTGCAGAGCTCAGAACAACACATGTTGGGATCAACGAGTCACTAACAAACATGGAACGAGTCTACCTACTTTGTAGGGAACGTGGCTTACTTTACGGCAAGAAGCAATATTTCAACTAAGTTCAAACTGGTAAACGTGATAAAGGAGATAGAAACATGGAAGAAGATCGGTCAAATCAGTTCCTCCAAACTAGAAACTAATCCAAGAATCACAGGAAGCATCACAAAAAAAACGAAGCACGTTCAAATGCAGTTCAATGGCTACTTGGAAGAGAGGCCAGACTATATATAGTAGATAAAGAAGTTTCAACAGGGACATTGCACCTACTCATACTCAACCAACTCCATTTCTACTATCTTCACCATAATTCAAGTGTACTCAAAAGCATTCATTATATTTTGTCATTCTGAACTTCTATTCGCCTATCTATACACACTCAAAGTAAAATAGTGGATCATTTGCCAATTGGAGACAGATTCCGACCGAGGTTTTTTTTGTCCCTTTCTAGGGTTTTTCTCGTAAAAACGTCTTGTGTCAATCTTTAAATTCTGCCCTTTATTGTCATATACAAGTAAATTTCTAATTCAAGCTAAGTAATTAGGCTAATTGACTCACAATACTTTTTGAGCACGACATTGGTTGATTTTTACCAAAACACTTGTGTAGTTCCTTTGAACAAACTTGTTTACAAGATCATCGTATCAAAGTACCAAAATTGAACAAACAGTGCCATGTACTTATTGAATTCATGTAATTGTATAAAAGTTGCTTTCTAAAAATGAACTTAGTCCATATTCTTTTCTTTTTGAAATTATATCTCTTCTCAATCCTTATTTAATGAGAATTATTAGTTGCAATATCTATGGGGCGAAAAAGCCCACAGCTAAAGGCGAACTTAAGTTCATTAAACAGAAATTTATCCCTGACATTCTTTTTGTCCTCGAAACAAAAACATTAACTATTAATTCTCAACGAATTGCTTCCTCTCTAGGATTTGATCATTTTGAAATTATTAACCCGCTTGGCCATTTGGGAGGAATTTGGGCTCTTTGGAATACAAAATCTATTGATATACTTTATGTCATAACCATATCTATTCATGTACTAGACAGACAAAATCAAAAGGAAAGTTTCAATACTCGTCTGTACGGCCCGACACAACAAAACAAAAAACATCTTTTCTGGCTAGCCTTTACTAATTTAGTTTTATCATGGCAATTACCGTGGCTACTTATAGGAGACTTCAATGAATTATTATCTTTAAGTGACAAGCGTGGAGGGAACTTACCCCACCTTAATACCATCATACTTTAAAGTTTTCTGCAGAGTTCTCAGGCAGTAGACGTCCCGTACATGGGTGTTCCTTTCACTTGGAGGAGAATTATCAATTTAGAAACTATATATGAAAGACTTGATAGAGTTTTGTGTAATCATGACTTGCTCTCACTATACCCCAACTCTCTTCTAACTTCAGGAGCCTATTCCTGCTCTGATCACACGCCAATTCTTTTACATACTAGAACACAAACAGAAATTATCAAAAGGCTGTTTAAGCCAGAGTGGACTTACAATAATGAGTCATTTGATATCATAAAAAAAGCTTGGGCTACCCATTTTCATGGTGTTCCTATGTATTCTTTAACAAAGAAACTAACAAATCGTAAATATGACCTTAAAACTTGGCATCAGATAAGATATGGATGTATTAATTTGAAATTAAAGAACAACTTAGAAAAACTGGAGTTTGTCCAGAGTAAGCTTCTATCCATCCCAAATGACTTATGACTTATTCAAATGGAAAGACCGTCGGATCAAACAAAGAGAAAACCTTTATGACTTATTCAAATGGAAAGACCGTCGGATCAAACAAAGAGAAAACCTTACGCTTTTCAACCAAAAATATTGGGAACTTACTCTAGAAAACAATGGCTCACCCGTGGAGATTGTAATTTCAGATTCTTTCGCCATAAGAAACAAAATTTAGAAATCAACGATGAAATTTGTATCGCATAAAAGAACCGTCTGGAGTATCAATAGAAGAACCAACTGAGGTCACGAATCTGTTCTCTAATTGCTTTAAATAAAGATTTAAATCTGACTTTAATTATCCACGCACCATTAAGGTATCGCAAATACCACCAACAATTTGAAATGAGCAAAATTTTTTGCTTACTCAACCAGTAACAAATGAAGAAATAAAGCAAGCAGTTTCCCAAATGGAACCTTTTAAAGTACCAGGTCCAGATGCAATACATAGATTTTTCCAAAACAAGAAATTACTAAATGAAATTAATCATACTATTATTACTTTGATCCCCAAAGTACATATCCAAATTGTCCGAATCATTTTACACCTATTAGCTTATGCAATACCATTGATAAAATCATTTCAAAAATCCTAATCAACAAACTGCGACCTATCCTTAATACTATTATGGACCATTTCAAAATGTTTATGTTCCATATAGAAGTATCAAAGATAATATACTACTAATGCAGGAAATTAACCATATGTTCTATAACTCAAAGAACAAAGAAAGATGCATGTCTTTAAAATCAGATATGGAAAAATCTTATGATCGTACAGAATTCAAAAGTTTAGCTTTGCTCCCCAATGGATCAACCGAATATCTGAATGTGTTACTACAGTATCCTTTTCTATGAACATCAATGGGAATCTACATGATTTCTTTAAACAATGTAAAGGTTTACGACACAGGGACCCTCTATCCCCATACTTATTTATCATCTGTATGGAAGTACTTGCCAAAAGGCTTACGCTAGCTTCTATGGAAAGTAAAAGTGGAATAGGCATAAAAACTGCCCCTCATGCTCCAGTAATTCCTAGCCTGTTCTTTGCAGTAATTCCTAGCCTGTTCTTTGCAGATGGTAGCATTTTATTCTGCAAGGTTAACCGTAAATCAGCAACTATTGTCAAGAATTTACTTGACAATATTTGATCCCAATCAAGTCAACTTGTTAATTACTATAAGTCCTTTGTTATATTCTCTAGGAAAGTTCCCTCAACTTCGAAACAGACAATAGCAACAATTTCTAACGATCCCTAAAGAAGATCCTTGTGAAAGTATCTAGGTTTGCATTTCAATGAAAGGTCAATAGACAAAATTACATTTTACAATATTTTAAGAGCTACATTAGAAAAATCACATGCTTTCAAAAGCTGAGAAAACAGTCCTGATTCAGAGCAACCTAGAAGTTATGCCTTCTTCTATCATGCAATCTAATAGTATTCTGCAAAAAAAACCTGCAAAAATCTAGACAGATTAAATCGTTAATTTTTTTGGAAATCGAATGCAAATACTAAAGTTATTCCCCTGATTGCATGGAACAAAGTATGCCAACCCTAGCAACAAGGAGGGCTTGGACTCCATAATACTGAAGCTACTAACAAATTTTTTTATTTATTTTTTATTTTTTATTTATTTATTTTTTTTTTTTTGCAAAACTAGGTTGGAAGATTCTTACTCAACTTCAAAACCTTTGGGTAAAATCCGTGTCAGCCAAACATCTGCATCATGTAACATTTTTTGAAGCAAAGAAAAAAATCATCTAATTCACCTATTTGGAACCGAATCCTAAGGATCCGTTCTTTAGAAAAGGCATCAGATGGATAGTAGTCAACAGACAGAATATTAACTTCTGGCTCGACAATTGGTGTTTACCTAGCATTACAGAATATCTACAAGTAAGTACTCAACATATTGATGACCCTGATCTCAAGGTTAGTGAATTTATTACTACTAACTACAAATGGGATTACACCAAATTATTGCAATATGTACTAGTTTCTTTGGCAAAAATAATTTAAGGCATTCCGATCCCCCAGTGCCCTATTCGCGATTCCACTTGTTAGGGATTTTCAGCAAATGGACTTTTCAACACAAAATCTGCCACTCGATTGGCACATGACATCAAACATGGCACTAAATCAAATGGGGAATATGCATGGATTCGGAAATTAGATATTGCCCCTAAATTTATCATATTTCTTTGGCTCTCTTTTTTAAGGCGCTTCCCACTGGCACCTTCCTTAACAATTGAGGAATGAATTTAGAAGTTAGTTACCCTTTTGTAATGGGCAACCAGAAACTGTAAATCATTAGTTCTTAACATGCCCTTGGACAACAATCGTGAAGCAATGTTGCCACAAATCAATGGACTAACATCCATAACCCTAGCCTCCCCCCTCAGACATTCATTAATGCTAACTTAAATAAAGACCCGAATACAGATTTTTCAAAAGTAGCATATCTTCTTTGGACTATCTAGAAATCTAGAAACAAAAAAGCATTTCAAAAGGAAATGACTACTTCGGTCGCAGCGATTCTCTGTGCCCTAGCTCTTTTCCAAGAATGGAATATTAGAATGGAACTAGATTCTAATTTCACGAAAACTCCTAGCCCAAACACATCTTGCAGGTACCCTTCTACAATCCAGACCAAATAGGAGGCACCGCCACTAGGAACCATCAAGCTCAACTTCGATGTGCTTGCACTACTCAAGACTCAACAATAGGTTTTGTATTATGAAGCAGTAACAATGACCTTATTCGAGCAAAAGCTAACAATCTAGGAGTTACTTCTGTTTTAGTTGCTGAAGCTACGGCTTTTACGAAATGGTATTCGTACTACACTCTCTTTCAACCCTCAACAACTCCACATAGAAGGAGACAATTTAATAGTTATCAATGCTCT
Organism: Kewa caespitosa; assembly: GCA_900322205.1. Lineage (NCBI taxonomy): Eukaryota > Viridiplantae > Streptophyta > Magnoliopsida > Caryophyllales > Kewaceae > Kewa > Kewa caespitosa. The sequence continues at coordinate 92,455 of ONZA01014250.1, read as the reverse complement.
CCTGCATCGAACAAAGATTCCATGGAAAATTAAGTTTCTCATTTACGAATGTAGCTTGCTCTTGAACCAAGTTTCGTCCATTCATATTAGATATATCTATCAAGAAGGTAATCGAGTAGCAGATTACATGTTCAATTTTGGTTTTTCCATCATCGACACCTGCACCTTTTCGACGGTAGAAATCTTGCTTTCATGTCAATTCTCCTAGATGATGAGAGGGGGCTCACTCTCCGGAGGAGGGTGCCCCAGTCTATGTAACCTCTTTTACCTATTTTTAAAAAAAAATAAAATTACTATGTAGTGATAATAAGTAATTTTATATTTCAAACACCGAAAAAAATGTACGTACCTACATGCATGTTTTTATATTGACTTTGCAATAAATATTGTTGAATGTATAACAACTTGATCCTTGGTTTCATA
>ONZA01014250.1:14791-34977 GCA_900322205.1 Kewa caespitosa | reverse complement strand
ATAAAAATTTATTTGACACATAGCGTCAATTTGGAAAAAACAAATACGGAGAAAATACAATTATTCTGAAAATATTTTTTGCAACAAGTACATCTTTATAAAAGGTTTCTTGAAAAGTTTATAAATACACTACACCATCATGATAAATATAAAAACGTGACATTGAACATATAGTACAATAAACCTAAGGGGCAAAGACGTTGAATTAAAAACAAAATAAATAATAAACTATTACATATCAATAAAAAAAATAGATTTATTAATTACAAAAACAAACTCTAAACCCATAACCCAAAACCCTTAACCCCTAACCCATAACCCGAAACCCAAAACCCTGAACCCCATACCCTAAGCCCTAGACCCTCGTATTTGTTACATGTGATCAATACTACTAAAGCTAACAATTAACTCTAGCACGTTATAATGTCGTTAATATATTATGCCATAGTTATAATGTCATATTGTACCGTAGTTGTGACATCATAATTAACTTTGTTATAATATCATTTTTAAATTATGTTATGTATACAAGGTAATTAATTTGAAAGTGTGTGACCCTTGCACGTAATCGTTATAATGATGGAAGTTCCGTATGAGATAAAGTCAAATAACAAAGTTGTTAAGTCATATATATGCTAACCTATCTGATGTACATGGTTGATCAACTAATGCATATTTAACTAATACTAGACTAAAACATACAATCCCCTTTCATGTAATCCAAAATTATTAAAGCTTGAGTTTTATGTTCAAAATTAGTTTGAGTCTGAAATAGTTGTGGTGTTTGGTAACCCATGGCATGTTCATCATATGTTTATAGACACATGCGTGCTTTGTTTTTCGAACGCATGAATTGAGTACCAAAGTTGGTAACGCATACAAATTTATAGTGGAAAACCTCTTGGAGAAAAAACCACTACCTACGGCCATAGGATTTCAAGTTCAACTATGTTAAGAAAATTTACAACTACAACCCCAATTTACAACGAACTAGAAGAGGAATAATAACTATCACAATGAAAATGATCATACTATTTTAATAATATGTTCCCGTAGCAGTTCTGTTGTTCCTCGATTTGGTACAAGATTAAGAAGAATGCTCTTGGTGGTTTCTTGTTGAAGCATAGCTATATTACGTTAACTTATTGGCGTAGTATTTTCCTTAAGAAGGAAATAATGTAGCTGAATAGGAGTGTTGAATAGAAAATTTCATTTTTCAATTGTGTTGAACTAGAAGACATAGCAGTTCACCACAACTTATGAAGAAATTTGAAACTAGAAAGAACTCCTTTTTACAGCTATATTACTTCACCAAAAATACATAATATTCCAATTGTTAAAAATATAGTACCAACACGCTAATGGTTAATAGTTTTTTCAAAATCATTAGGTCTAGTCCGCTGTATGGCACAACAGAGGTAAAATACAGATGAGTAATCATCTATTTTATTCACACCAAAATTACGTTATAACGTAAATCCGTTGTATGCAAGTTTTTGTATTTTCGAAACACTTTTTGATCAGTTGGAATACCACATATCTTAGTGTAGGAATACTACTAAGAATTAACATAATGACATATTAATTTGGCATCACACTTACCTACCTCTTACCTATCATATACCTTTTGTCCTGAGCAACGTGGTTGAACAAAGAAGTGGAGTCTGCCATCAAGGTAATCATACTTGGGAGTACCTTGGCGACTGGCTACCCTGCAATGTAACAAATAACAAGTAATTAAGTCATGAATCAAACACTTGTTAAATGAAAGTTAATTTATCTAAGGTTGAAAATATCTCCTTGCCGGTGCAATGTTAAACATCGACTGAGCAGGTTGCCACGAAAGAAATATTGTGGTTGTGCCGGTGGGCCCATATTAAACCAAGTTGAAGCAATAGTTGATGGGGATGCACCAAATGCTGGGAATACACCATATGTCAATGGAGATTGTGGAGGTCTTCTTTTAGTTTTCTTTTTGATCAAGATAGTAACCTTTCCTCCTGTACTATTGTCTACCCTTACCCCTTTTGCAGACTGTGTCCTTCACATGATTTAGATCATCGTCCACTGACTAACCATCAAGTTGGCACCTGCTATTTTCTATCAGTCTATTGTACAACTTTTTGTCATGAACTAGTTGGTAGGTAACTCTATTAGCGTCGGCTGCTGCTTTCACCTTCAACTTCAACCCGACCAACAAACCCATCAAATCCTTATACGAATCCCCATCAAGCATTACCATGGAGGCTATGCTATCAAACTCATTTAGTAGGGTCATGTACCACTACATCTCATGTGGCTTATTATTAACATGTAGTAGGGGATTGGGACCTTGATATGTTCCCTAGGCACGTCGTTCCTCCACCGGTCCAAGATTTACTTCTCCGGAACAGCGTCAAACTCCTATTCACAACACACACAAAAGGAGTGGGTGCACATGATTTCCCTGAATTCAAAGTTCTTGCACTCGCACTTTATTTACTTACTCTTTGAATCCACACTAACCCCTAATGCTTGAACGCCTAACTTTTCCAAATAAGGTTATTCTTATGACTACATTATTTAAACAAACGTCGTCATCTTCATCAACTAAAATGACATTTGCAGAGGTCATCCTCCTAACTTGTTTCTGAAACTCTTTGAATTTCGTTGATGTGTAAGTTTTTTGGAACACAGCATCAAAGACGTGACTCATACAAAACTAAACTTGTGCATCTCCTGATCTGAACGTCTCGTTGTCTTTGTCTTCCACTCTTTTGGCCAAAGCCAGCCCATACTGCTCCACAAATCGCTTAAGACTAGTGTTGATATTGAGATACCCCTTGAAGAAGTTGTTCATGCTTTCAATTCTCGTGTGCTTAACATTTCAGTAAAGAAATGATATTTTAAGTACATGGGGACCCACATTTTTCTGTATTCATACATCAAATTGCACCAATGCTTTGTTGTAGATCAAAATCGTTGATCTGTATCAAACTCACGGATCATAATGAAGTCATAGAGAGCTTCATGTAGTCCTTTTCTTACATTCTCCCAACCGTGGCAGTTATTATCTAAGAACTTCTTCGCATTTCTCATCACATGTCAGATGCACCATTGGTGACGAGAATTAGGAAATACCTCCCTCGCATCCTTACCTATCACGTTCAATCTACTGGTCAACATGAATATGTCGTAATATCAAAATTTATAAATAACACACCAATAGTTTAACAATACTATAGCAATTGAACAAAAAAAATGTGGAGTTAGGGGGAACATTTTGTCACAAAAAGACAAAAATATGCTTACCTATGGCCTTGCATTGATCGGTAAGGATTCCCTTTGGCAGATTATTTGACATGCATTTAAGCCAAGTTTCAAACATCCATTTATAATGATCGGCATCTTCTGCCCCAACAGTGCGCATCCAAAAAGTATGGACTGTCCATGATTGTTGACCCCAATAAAGGGAGCAAATGGAATCCTGTATCGATTCTTTTACATATGTGGAGTTGAATGTTATTACATCCCCAAATTCCTTGTACGCAGCTCTACTTCTCCCATCATCTCAAGATACGTCTTTCAAGATGTTGTCGTTCATTGTATCGTACTTGTAGAAGAAGTTGTTGTTGCTAGTCATCATGTCGTCAAAGTATTTTTTTTGTGGCACCGAAATCACATATTTGTACTTAACCTCCTTTCCTTGTCAATCATGTTACAAACCTCCCGCTCCCCGTAAGGAACATTCTTGTGGCCGCCATAACTTATAACCACAACAGCGTAGCTCTTAGAAATAGTTACCCCACCTTTGTCATTGTTCAACATGACCTTCTTGTCATATTGCCCAACATGCTTGTACCTTGCTAGATACCTTTTATTCTCTGAACTAACCTCCTGGTTGTGTGTTTAAATGACTTTTGTGAACCTCTTATCCCGGGCATTTTAGTTCCTTGTTATATTTACTTTCCAGTCGCAGCCAGTGATGATAGTGCTTGTTGATTTCACCGTGTCTGTGGACCTTGACCTAAACATTCTACCTTTTGAATAAGAAATTCTCAAACTTTTGCAATGACTATAGTCCTTTATGTGCCTATTCCGCAGCTCGAAAACGTTTTTAACCTCTTCGCTTTTTACTTTCTCGTTGGATTCTCAACATCCAACACAAAATGTAAAACCTTTTGACCTAGCATATTCATCAAGGTAAAATTGAATTTGGTCAACTGAGCTAAATGTCATGTGCTCAACTAGATCGACAATCTTACCATCTCTTAGGTCATACATCCAACAAAATTGTTTTGACGCAATACGTGCCCCATATCCAACATTATCTTCATTACCCTCGCCACCAATGTCATTATCATTGACCACATTATGAACGTGAGTGTCATGATCCCCTTCTTAATCATTATCATCATCAAAGGGGGCGATATAAGTATCGTCCAAAATCAATTGTTCCAAATCAGGAATATCCTAATCTTTGTTACCCTGACTGTAACCATAGCCGTCACCGGTATCACTATCATTATCATTACATATAACCTCAATAACAGTTTATCTACCCAAGTCTTCAAAATGAGCTTCGTTGCCCACATCCTCATTACCACCAACATTACCACTACGGTTTTCAATAACACCAATTGCATCAGAATTATGCAAGACATCATTAAGTAAATCCTCAGGCTTACCGTTTAGATCAATAAAAAAAATCCCTTTTTGTTTCATGTAGATCAATAAAACAAATCACATTTAAGCCAAAACCTTTTTGCATCAACATCATACAGACAATGACTACAAACCCTAAATAAGATGGATTTATAATAGTCAATCAATAATTTACCTTTTTTATTTAGTTTGGATGAGAAGCTTACCAAACAATAATTTCAAGTGAAGTGTTCTTGTTGTATCCTTTCTTAAACCCCTTCTCAAGCCTCAAGCAAATAATGAAAATTCGAAACTTGGAAGTTTTAGTAATATAGGCTAAGAATTCAAATGAAGTATGTTTGGTGTATTTTCGTTACTTTTGTTAACGCTAAAAATAAGTTAGCAAGATTTCAATTTATATGTAGATAATTTTATTACGTTTCTGGCATAATTATGGTGCAATTTTAAAATTCTAATATGGAGGATATGAAGAGTTTTTCATATGCATGGGGAGAAAGAAAGACTGAGAGACATCTCACTAGAGAGAACAAAAGGAGAAGAGAGAATAGCTCAGGGTAATCATAGTTATTAGGCATTTTTTTCTCTTTTTTTAATCACTAACCTTTTTATACAATGTATAATCGTTAAAAAAAATTAAAATCATAAGTAGATGTTTATCAATTTAAATTGTTCACAAATTTTAAAATCGAAATTAATGATTATTTTCAACCATGCAAATGGATAACTATAAATTCACAAACTACAAATAATGAAGGAGTGAACATTATCTTATTTATCAATAGATAACAAATATGGGCATGGAAATCCAGTTATAAAGTAAAGTTAGATTAAATTGAATACAATTTACAAGTATTGCCTTAGAAATCCAGTTGTAAAATAACGTTAGATTAAATTGAATACAGTTTACAAGTATGACCATGGAAATCTAGTTACAAAATAAGTTTAAATTAATTGAATACACTTTACAAGTATGGCCATGAAAATCTAGTTATAAAATAAAATAGATTGAATTGATTACATTTTACAAGAATGTCCATGGAAATTAAATTATGAAATAAGTTAGATTAAATTGATTACAATTTACAACGATGGGGACAAACTTATTACCTTGGACCATAAAAAATTTAGAAATAAAATAAAGTCAAATTAAATTGTAAAACATATTAACAAGGTGGGGACACCTAGCCGTTTTTTTGGGGGATGGGAGGGGGTTAGAATTTGTGACCCCCTTGCAATTGAGGATCTGTCAATTATGGGGTGTATTTTATTTTCTTTTCAATTTTTTATTGGACTACTAACTTTACAATTTTATCCAAATTTGCCTTGAGGGTAAGTTACCGAGTGGGTAAATGTATCACTCCCCTTCGTTGGTTTAGTGTCATTCAATTTATCAAGAACTTTAGCACTGTGGCCACCCTTTTGTCAAAATTGATGAAAAAGAGTGATTTCGTTTGGGAAACACAACAAAAAATGCATTTCAAGAGATCAAAGAATGTTTGTGCAAAGCGTTCTCATGTTTCCGATTTTGAGAAGGTATTTAAGGAGGAGGGCATGCTAGTGGAATCTGTATTGAGGTTGTTTTAGATGCAAGAGAAGAGATTCATGGCCTACTATAGTGAGAAGTTGAGCGGTGTCAAGCTAATCTACTACAACTGTGATTGGGTTTTGTATGTTTTAGTTCTAGCGTTGAGGCATTGAGATCAATACTTAAAACCTAAACCATTTGTGTTACATTTGGATCATACATGAAGAGTTGAGGTACATTCATCGCCAATGAAAGATTAACTCAGATCATGCCAAGTGTTGGTACTAGAATTTTCAGTACGTCTTGCAAAGCTCAGAACGACACAAGTTGGAATCCTCCCCAGGAAGACGTCAACGTGTCACTAACAAACGTGGAACAAGTCAACCTATTTTGTAGGGAACGTGGCTTACTTTATGGCAAGAAATAATATGTCAACTAAGTTCAAACTAGTAAACGTGATAAAGGAGATAGTGGCCCAGAACGTGGAAGAAGATCAGTTAAATTAGTTCCTCCAAACTAGGAATTAATGGAAGAATCACGGAGAGCATCACCAAATATTGAAGCACGTTCAAATACAGTTCAACGGCTACTTGGAAGAGAGGCCAGACTATAAATAGTAGAGAAAGAAGTTTCAACAGAGACATTGCACCTACTCATAGTCAACCAGCTCCATTTCTACTCTCTTTACCACAACTCAAGTGTACTCAAAAGCATTCATTATATTTCGTCATTCTTAACTTGCATTCGCCCATTTGTAAACACCCCAAGTACAATAGTGGATCATTTACCTATTGGAGTCAGATTCCAACAGAGGTTTTTCAAATTTCAAGGGTTTTCCTCGTAAAAACGTCTTACGTCTATATTTATATTCTGCCCCTTTATTGTCATATACACGTATATTTGAAATTCAAGTTAAGTAATTAGGCTGATTAACTCACAATACTTTCTGAGCACGACATTGGTTATTTTTTACCACAACAATTTGATGCCCATCGTAGGGCACTTAGCCTAAAAATCCACTAAGAAGAATGCTCCAAAGAAAACCTCAAACACATCATTATGGACTTGTCCTCCCCGCCAAAGAAGGATGCCAGAAAGAAGGTCGAGAAACCAACCGAAGTTTCTCAACCAAGAGCCTTAAAGCATGTCCAGATGACTATGGGGATGCTTTCTTCGATCCCAGACAGTAAGGAAATCCCAAAGACAATAAGATATCCTATCTCCACTAGAACACCTCTCTTTGCAGTCTTCACAAAGACCACCAACGAGGAGGAGCCAAGGATCGCGCAGAAAAACCCCAGCAACGAAGAGATGATGTCTTGTATTTCAGTCATGTTGAAGGCTCAAAAAGCTCAAGAGGATAATATTCTGAAACTTACTCAGGAAAATCAACGATTGAGGAAAGTTCTAGAGACCACTACATTGCTCTCAAAGCAGCCTTTCAGGAGGGATACCATCCAGGTCCTCCCCATGCCAATGTTAGCACTCCTCCTGCTACCATGATGATTAGACCTCTAGGACCTCAACATTTCCCACCAGGATTTAGTCCAATGTTCTCTACCGGGCTTATCCCAATACTTAATAATCTTTAGTCTGAAGCTAGATAGATCACGTTAGAAGAAATGCCATCCTTCAACATCAATAATGGCAATGATGCAGTGAGGGAAAAAGTTCTGCGTGTCAAACAAAAACTTTGGAACCCTTTGAGTGTCCTTCTGAACAACATCTCGCATTCTTATTCCCAATCTGGTGACCTTGTTAACAGTAATGATTATTATATTACTAGTAGTGCTAACAATGCAGGAATGATGAATATAGTGGTGACATACATGAAAACTATGGAGGACATGATATGCATCCCAGGAGCACCACAAACCATTGAACAGATCTCACCCACAATTTACGCGAAGACACCTTTTGTTAATGAGATCACAACCATAGAATTACCAGAAAGGTTCAAACCCCCATCCATATAATCCTATAACGGGAGGACCGATCAAAGAGAGCACCTCATGATCTACCAGCAGAGGATGACCATGCTGGCAATACCTAACCATCTAAGTGAAGCTTGTCTCTGCAAAGGATTCATCTTGACTTTCTCAGGTTCAACTCTCGAATGGTATTTGAATTTACCTAAAGGTCAAATTTCTAATTTTGCATACTTCGCAAACCTATTCCAATCACAATTTTCCATAAACCAAAAAATTCAAAGGAGATACAGTGACTTGTATCGTGTCGTCCAGAAGAAAGGAGAATTTCTCAAGGATTTCTTGAACCGTATGAACAAGGAAATCATAGCAACCCCGAATTGCAACCTAACTACGGTGTTGGAAGCTGTTCGTCAAAGAGTGGTAAGAGATTCTGACTTTTATGATGAGCTAACAAAATTTCCTTGTAGATTCTCTCAGAACGTCAAGAACAAAGCTCAACCTTTCATCCAATTAGAGGAAGACAATGCCTTCCAACCTGAGATAAGGGACAACGATAGACCCAACATGAAAGCAACTACAGAAAAGACAGACTGGAGCAGGTCTAAACAATACTACAAACCAAAGGTTAGACCAAGGATTTATTATGCAGGCAAAACTAAGAACGACAACTTAGCTGAACCATCAGAATGGCAAAAAATCCATGAGTATGATTTCTGTGTTGACATTGCTACTCTATTTGATCGATTAAATGATTTAGGGCCAAATGTATGATGGCCCAAAAAGTCTGACAAGCCTACATGAAACAAAGACACATCTAAAATGGTGTGAATTCCACGATGACATTGGGCATCAGACTTAGGATTGTATCGCCCTCAGGAAAAAGCCAGTGTATCTATTGAAGAATGGATACCAGAAGAACCTTCTCAAACCAACTCAGAAACACCAACCCCCTGTAGATCCACCCATGAATATAGTCAGAAACATATCAGGAGGATCACACATTTGCAACGTATCCTACTCTTCAGCAAAAAGAATTGCAAAAGAAAATTCGATGCAGGGCCTGAGGGATCGATGTCGACCAGAAGATGCAACCAACCCATCACCTTTGACGAGTCAGATAGGTAACACATCAAGGAGTACCACCATGACGGCCTGGTCATCTCTCTACAAATAGCATGTCTAATTGTCTAGAGGATACTACTTGACCGTGGTAGTTTGGTCAATCTAATCATGGTGAACACCCTGAAGCAGAAGGAATCGAAGAGACTGACATCTTCAAGAGTTTTGTCGTCCTTGTTGGATTCAGTGGAGAAACAAAATAGACTCTCGGCCACATATACTTGCCAATGAATGCTTGTGGGGTAAATTCTTTATAAAAATTTGTTGTAATAGATAGCTTGTCGTCCTGCAATGTTTTGCTTAGCAGGCTTTGGATACATAACTTGAGAGCAGTACCGTCTACCTATCACAAGTGCATGAATTCCCAAACAGCACAGGAGTCCAAGTGGTTAGAGGAGACTTAAAGGCAGCTCAGGAATGTCACAAACTCTCCCTCAAACCTTGCACAGGGTAGAAGGAGAAATAGTAATTAAAGCATCCGTGAATTCAGAGCGTCCTCCTTGAAGAACTAAAGTAGAAGATAGCAGAAGTCCTCCTGAATCCTGCAGAACTATAAAAGAAATTATAGGTACGTGACGACGTACTTGAGCATATCAAACCCAATCTGATACGCTTCCTGAATGACAGAGCAAGCTGCTTCTCTTGGCACCTTAGTGACATGACAGGGATCAGCTCGAAAGTAATAACACACAAGCTCAACCCAGATCCCAGCTTAACCCCAGTGCAACAAAAAGGAAGAAAATTTGCTCCTGAAAGAAACCAAGTCATCAATGAAGAAGTTGACAAGCTCAAAGAGACAGGTATGATTAGAGAGGTAATGTACCCTTAATTTGGCTAATGTTGTGGTCGTCAAGAAGAAGAGCGAAAAATGGAGAGTATGCGTGGACTACACGAACCTGAACAAGGCATGCCCAAAAGATCCTTTCCCACTGCCACACATAGATTCCATGGTAAACGCAACTGCAGGTCATGAGATTCTAATGCTCTTAGACGCTTAGAGCGAGTTCAATCAGATCTAGATGTATGAGCAAGACAGAGAAAATACGACCTTCATGACAGAACGAGAGATATACTGCTACAACGCCATGCGATTCGGCCTCAGAATGCAGGAGTAACCTACCAACGCCTAGTCAACATGGTGTTCAAGGAGCAGCTGGGGGACACAATGGAAGTATACATTGAGGATATGGCTATCAAGCCCAACTCAGCAGAAGATCATGTCAAGCATCTCACTGTCGCATTTGACATCCTGAAGGTATATAATATGAAACTTAACCCTAACAATTTCTCTTTTGTAGTGTCTTCAGAAAAAATCTTAGGATACATGGTCACCAAGAAAGGAATAGAAGCAATCTCGAAGAAAATTAAAGCTATTTTGGAATTACAACCGCCAAAAATAGTGAAGGTCATACAATTCCTCACTGAATAAGTAGCTTCATTAAACAGATTCATCTTGAGATCCTGAAAATTATGTAAACCCTTCTACGACATCATGAGAAAAAACCAGAAGTTTGAATGGACTACTCAACACGATGAAGCATTCTAGGAACTAAAAAAGTATCTGATCACTCCACCACTCTTGTTTACCCCTGTACTAGGACTGCAAACAAATCCCAAACCCTAGTAGTTTTTATGGCTGATTTCAGTCCAAGCTTGAAGCAGAAGCAATGCCATAGGTTCAATACTTAAGCGAAGAAAACATGCATCAGAAATGGACGCTATTCACTGATGGAGCAGCAAACGTTAGAGGAAAGGTCTGAGTGTCGTCCTAAAATTACTACAGGTGGACATAATACCCCTCCCAATAATCTGTGAGTTAAATACGACCAACAATGAAGTAGAATATGATGCATTTATCGTTGGACTCAATATGGCACTAGAACTGAAAAGTCAAACATCTTGAGGTAAATTCTGACTCACTTTTAATCGTAAATCAAGTTAGTGGATCCTACACAGCTAAAGACTCCAAGATGGTAGCATACCTGGAAAAGGTGAACAAATTGGTAAGTATGTTTGAAATATTCGAGTTGAAGCAAGTACCTAGAGACCTCAACACGCAAGACGATGCCCTAGAGTCTCTAGGATCAAACATTAACCCGACCAACCTGAATTCAATACTAATCATTCACCTGCTCTCCCCATCCATTGACAAAGAAGGTAAAGAAATTGCTTTAGTTCATAAATCATAAATCTATATATGAGAATGAGATTAACACGCGGGATACTGGTTCGACGAAACCTTACATAGAGTACCTCAAGAAGGATAATGACCCAGAATCAAGAACACGGTCATTCAGAATGAAAGATTCAAATTTCATCTTGATAGACAATGTCCTCTTCAGAAAGTCAGCATCAGGTCCCTATCTCATATGCTTGGAGAAGGACCTAGATCAAGAATTCTTGAGAGAGCTACATGAAGGACAATGTAGAAATCATGCCATTGGACGTAGTTTGTCGAACAAGGTGCTTAGAATGGGATACTTCTGGCGGACGATGAGAAAAGACGCAATCGAATACGCCAAGAAGTGTGATGCATGCTAAAGACACACGCCAGAAACTCATAAACCACCAGAACCATTGCATTCTGTCTGAACTCCCTAGCCGTTCATGAAATGCAGAATGGACATTGTAGAGAAACTACCACAAGCCCTAGGTCAGAGATTGTTCATGCTTGCAATGATTGACTACTTTTCCAAATAGATTGAAGCAGAAGCATACAGTTAGTTAAAGATAAAGAAGTTGTTTCTTTCATAAAACGTAACATCATATGCAGGTTTGGCATACCCTCTGTGATAGTTTGTGACAACATATCACAATTAATAAGCAACAAGACAAGGACGTTTTGTGCCCAATGGAACATAGAGTTACACACTTTAGCACCTAGACATCCTCAAGCCAACGGTCAAGAAGAATCAAGAAAAAAGATCATCATCAACAACCTGAAGAAAAGACTGGAGGAAAGACGAGGAAGATGGGCTGATGAGCTACCTCTAGTACTTTGGGCAGAAAGAACGACACCAAAGACCTCAACAAGATAGACTTCATTCTCGCTAGTCCTTGGTTGTGAAGTAGTGACACCTGCTAAAATTTCAGTCCCTACTCAAAGGTATGGTTTACTTACACTAGAAACTAACAAAACTGAGCTTGAAGCAAGTCTAAACACCATAGACGAGCTTAGAGAGGCAGCAAGCATAAGGCTGGCATCTTATCAACAAGCTGTAGCCAAAAGCTACAGTAAAATTGTCAAGATCAGAACCTTCAAAGTGGGGGACATGGTAATGAGAAAGGAATTCCAGAAAACAAAGGAACATGACTCAGGAAAATTAGGTCCCACATGGGAAGGATCGTATATTGTTGAGTCAATCACATCTATGGGAGCATATAAGTTAATGACCTTAGATGGGAAATCATCTCCAAGAAGTTGGAACGCCATAAACTTAAAAGTTTATTTTACTTTGCTTTGGTGACATCCTAAGCATGACTAATTGAAGGAATGTCCTCCTCTACAATGATGCCAGCAATCATCTCTATAGCCTCCTTGATCTCCTCCATAGCCGGATGAACCGCGCCCTCCCCAGCAGGCCACATCTTGTTAAAAAGCTTGCAAGTGCCTTTGCAGTCCCACTACTTGTACTCCCTCTTGGTGAATTCGGCCATGGTCCCAAAATGACCCTTCAGCTGAAATACAGTTGACCATTTAAGAATTCAAGAGATCCACGTCCTCCTTCAGCCAGCTAATCTCGTCGTCCTTCTCTGAAAGACTAAGGTCCCTAGCAGAAATGATAGCGTCCTTAGACTTAACCTCCGCAGCTGCAGCATCCAAGCCCTTGCGAAGTTTTTATTCAGCAGCATCTTTGGCAGACCTGAGGGAGACAACTTCAGCTTCCAACACCTTCACCCTCTTTGCAGTAACCAAATTGGCCTGCAAAACCTGCAACAACAACATAACAATGTAAGTAAAAGAATAATTCAACAAAATACCCACATTACACAAATACAATAAGTACCTTCAATAGATGACCAATAGCATCCTCTAGAACCTCACCAACTTGGCGAGTCTCATGGATAACCTCAGAACCCTCTAGCAAATAGGATTCCAAAGTCTCAAGAAGCTTACTTATCATTTGTGCGACGATGACCGCATCGTCAGATGATGACCTAGGACGCTTTGTGGCCTGAGGCTTTGGGACAGATGTCGTGATAGCCTTCTTGATAACAGCTTTGCTATCACCAGTGTCAACTCCTTCAGCTTTGATGTTCTGAAGCTGGTCAGCAATGCTCATACTCCTGATCGAAACATGGGTAGCCCTACAATCTGAACAGAGTAAGTGCATGAGAATTACGAGTTCAAAATGATAAACAAGAAGAAATAAAGAAGTAATCCTTTTACTGGTAGACATGGATGTACGTTCAGAAGCGATTTTTTCAGAAGTCCTCCTCAGCTTGGAACCAACTGACCAAACTTTTTCAGAACCCTCGAGCAAACTTTAGAAAGTTCTCTCCTCTATAAGAAGTGCCAACAATGCAGGTATGAATTCTTGACCAATTCCTCCCTTGAAGGTCTTGACGCTCAGATCTGTAAAGCAAGGATTGTAAGAAGAACGTTTATAGGTCAGCAAGAAAATAACTGACAATCTCAGGAAAACAAGTTACCTTCAGCAAACAATTTCTCAAGCATGAAGCTCCTACCTTGGCCTAGAGATTCTTTGTTGATAAACATGTACATGTCCATCCAAGAACGATCATTTGTCTCACTCAAGCCAAGAATTAGATTCTCTGACCCTTCTTTAATCCTAACCTGATATCTACATGACCCACTTTCTTTCAATTGGTAGATAGAAAATACATCTTCCAAACTCAGCTCTAAACCTTTTTTCTTATAAACCACATCCACACAAAGCAACAATCTCCAAACCCCAGGCAATAACTGACCACATGCAAGAGGAAACTTCTCAAAGAAATCCTAAACAATATTAGAAAAAGGAAAACACAAACCAGTCTCAAACGGGTATCCGTATACACTAAACCACCCAAGACAAACCCAGTCAGCCCGTATCAGTTCACTAGGAACCTTAAAATCTGCAGGCAAAGCCCCAGTACTATGAAAGGCATCTAGATCAACAGAAGTGAAACTATTCTCAACACTTCCCTTATCCAACAACCTAGTATCGACGAATTCAAAATCCTCAAGACATTGAGTCCTGAGTTTACCCTTAGAACTACTAGAAACCTTGCTGCCACAAGAGTTCTTGCCCACGATGAAATCTAAAGACCAACAAAGACGAACGGGCAAAAAAAACAGAGACTACCTAAAGAAAATCACGAAGAAAACACAGTATCCTTGCTTCGCCAGAGAGAGAGAGAGAAAACTTAAGAATGGAGGTAGGTTTTAAAAATGAAAATGAATTTGGGCTTTATGTTGTAGCTTTTATAGGGGAGTTATAGGCAATGATTGATTGCTAGTTTAGAACCAGAAATAAAATCTAGCAGTTGCACGATACTCGGGGAATAAAGCAGTGTTTCAATTATTTTAATTAAAAAACTGGGGAATAATTGTTGGTACTAGAATATTCAGGACGTCTTGCAGAGCTCAGAATAACACAAGTTGCGATCCTCCCCAGGAAGACGTCAACGAGTCACTAACAAACGTGGAACGAGTCAACCTATTTTATAGGGAATATGGCTTACTTTATTGCAAAAAAAAATATGTCAACTAAGTCCAAACTAGTAAACGTGATAAAGGAGATAGTGGCCTAGAACGTGGAACAATATCGGTCAAATCAGTTCCTCCAAATTAGGAACTAATCCAAGAATGACAGAGAGCATCACCAAATAATGAAGCACATTGAAATAGAGTTCAACGACTACTTGGAAGAGAGGCAGCCTATAAATAGCCGAGAAAGAAGTTTCAACAGAGACATTGTAGCTACTCATACTCAACTAGCTCCATTTCTACTCTCTTCACCATAATTCAAGTGTACTCAAAAGCGTTCATTATATTTCATCATTCTGAACTTGTATTTGCCCATTTGTAAACACTCAAAGTAAAATAGTGAATCATTTACCTGTTGGAGGTAGATTCCAACTGAGGTTTTTCCCCTTTATAGGGTTTTCTGCTTAAAAACGTCGTGTGTCAATCTTTATATTCTACCCCTTTATTGTCATATACAAGTATATTTCGAATTAGCTAAGTAATTAGGCTAATTGACTCAATATACTTTCTGAGCACGACATTGATTGATTTTTACCAAAACACCAAGTTGATAAGTTACTATCCATTACCTTTCATTTGAAGTTACTTGGATGAGAGAACTAATGTGGTAGCCAAAGCACCATTAAGAAGAAATTTAATCTTAGTTGCAAAGGAAGTCAAGTTTCTAGGGAGTGAACATTAGAAGAATTTCTACAAGGATGATGCTTGTTTCGGCTCATTAATGGCATTAGGAGAAGACTTGATCGAGCCTTATATCCTAGAAGGGCTTCTCTTTCAAAGAAATCAGCTCTGGTGCTGCCTAGGGGGTTCGTGCATAAATGGTTGATAAAGGAAGAGCATGGAGGTGGTCTAGCAGGTTATTCACTAAGACTTTGGGTGTGATTTGAGAGTATTTATTTTAGATTAAGATGATTGTTGATGTGAAAAAGCCAATAAGGTGTGGATCGTGTTATAGGGCCAAGAGTGTCTTTCGTAAGGGCCTCTACATATCTTTGCCGGTTTCGGATTCAACCTTGGGATGTGATAAATGTAGAATTGTATTGGAGTTAGGAGGTGCTGAACATGTCCTCATGGTGGTACTAGATCAATTTTCAAAATGGCACAAGTTGTTGCTCATGATAGATACGAGGATGCTTCTCAGGGACCGAGTTATTCTTAAAAGAGATCATGCGTCAACATGGGGGACTTAAGAGCATTGTGTACGACCGAGATGTGAAGTTCATGAGCTACATTTGGATGACTCTTTGTAATATTGTGGGAACCAAGTTGCCATTTATTGCCTCCAACCACCCTCAAACCAATGGTCAAATCGACGTAACAAAAATAGAACACTTGGTACTCTCTTGTGTGAGCTTATAAGCAAGAGTACTATGGAGTGGAATGTGAACCAACTCATGGTTAGCTTTCTATAACTGAGCTCCAACATATGCCACGAGAAGATACCACTTTGCGATTGCTATGGTATAAACCCAATGAGAGTTGTTGACTTGTCCAATAACAAAGAAAAAAGATGTTAAGCTACAAGGTTGAGAAAAGGTCAAGACCTTTACGCATGTCACTAGCAAGTCAAAGCTCAAATTGAGAAGATCCATTTCAGAAGAAAAAAAAATAAAGATCTAGCAAGAATTGAAGTCAATCCATGTTCAAACTCGAAGATCTTGTATGGTTACACTAGAGAAAGAGTGGTTTCCAGAATGAAGAAAGTACAAGCTCATGCCTAGCGCAAATGTCCCTGTCAAGATACTTACCAGAATTGGTGACAACACTTAGAAGATTGATCTGACCACTGCTTTTGGAGCCGTTAGGGTGGTTCCAATGGCAAGCACTTCTCCAAGTGCTTGACCTGCCACATAGAATGAGGGCCCACAATTTGAAGCAAACACCCCTCCCAAGCAACCCCTCCCCAATGGTAAGCATCTTTTGATGGTTACCAACAACTTTATATGGGACCCACATGCATTACATCCTTATTTTTTTATTATTTCATCTCCCTTATGCATTACATTGCTGAGTTTTTTTTTCCTTTTTTTAAAGATCTGGAACCAGTGCTTGCCCAAGCCACGGGCCCACCTCTAGCTTCCCCCAACAATCCCCCCCAAACGGCCAAGAATCTCTCAAGCACCACCATTGAACATACCCTTAGCACAACTTTCAATGTGGGGGAACTTTCTCTGTACCTTAAGGATCCAAATTTGGGGTTAAATTCTTTCAAAGAGCGGGAGGTTGATGTGAGTACAACTTGGGGAACTCCAAGTGTCAACCTACTCCAAAATGAAGCTAAACCTAACTACCTAATGGCTAGGGGTGTTCAAAACCGGATATCAACAAGATTTCAGATTTTGAAAACTTCAAATATAAAATTTTCACTATCCGAATCCGAATTCGATTTTCAGATGTACGAAAGATCGGATTCGGATATTCGGATATCTGATATCCGAAAAAAATTCGAACTTTTAAAATGTTAATAGTTTATGAAAAAATTTATTTTTTTAAAATTTGTATTGGATATTTCGGACATTCAATCAAAATATTTAGGATATCCAACCAAAAATTTTTGGATATTTCGGATATTCGAGTGTATTTTTTATGATATTTCGGATATTCGAATGTATTTTTTGGATATTTCGGATATCCGAAAATTATTTTCGGATATTTCGGATATCCAAAATTTCGGCTATCCAGTTTTTGGATAATTTCAGATAAAATTTTAGGATTTTTGAATTTCAGGATTTTCGGATCGGATTTGGATGTGTTTGAACACCCTCACTAATGGCTATGGGAAGGGAGCAATGATCACAACTATCAAATGGAAAGGAATGGAAGAAATTAATGAAAGAAACCCATCGCTGAAGGGCATGTTCTTTCATGGAAATCTAGAAACACATCATAACGCCTCACATGTTTTGAGGCCGTTTTGTGGATTGTCGTGCAAGTAAGATCAATTTTTTCCTTACATCTAATTGTATGTATTTGGCATGCTTTAAACCAGAATATCCTTTTAATGATGCAATGAGTAGATTAAAAGTCTTTTCGTTATTTACTTTTGATATCTTTTACTTTCCAACATCTTTTGAAATTTTTTCATATTTAGCGCATTTCCTTGTAATTAGGATTTTAGGAAGCTGGTATATTTCCTATCACTTAATTGTTATTTTTTTTCAATTAGGACTCCACGGAGGCTTCTCAGTCAGTGAATGGAGCATGTTTAAAGGCTATTAGTTCATCCAATAAGATTCAAGGTTCGAGAAAATAAACTCATTGTTTACAATGAACTTTCTTTTTAGTGTGATCAAACAAAACCCTATTTATGTGATCTAAATAACTTGATATTCTGTGATATGGGGTAATAAAAACCCATTCTCGGTGAAAAGCTAAGAGATCTTTTGTCATTTGAGCTCTTAAAAATTCATTCTTGGTGAGAGGGTAAGGGTTAGCTCTCCAGTCTACTTTGTGACAAGTAAATTAGGATTAAAGTGATGGAGTCGCTACTTTATTTTATTAAAAATTAAGAAAAATTTAATTTTATAAGAAATTGATTGAATGCCATTAGCTTAAACTATTTAGACTTTATTCAAAAGGGAGATCCCATAAGGGACAAGTTTAAATTATTTAACTTGCTTTGTTGCAAGCGTATACCCCTTAGAGACTGTAGCGTCTTCTCATGTCCAATGGTGTGAGATCTAAATCTAGGGGTAGGTAGGAAAGTGACAATAAAGAGCATCCTCGAAAATCAATCTGTTGATAAGGCATCAAAGATTGTGACTACGGGGACGCCTCTGATTATTTGTAGGGTAAAAGAGGCTAGAGTTTTGGAAACATCCATGAAAGCCAGAGGTTTTGTCATGTTAAGTTTTTTCCTCAAAATATCATAAATTAACACTCAAACAATGGGTGAACATGTGTTAATGGCCGATGGTCAAAAGTGAACACGGCTTCATGGCTTGAGGCCCGAGAATAGTCAGGGCAACTATTTGTGACAAATCACATTCTTTCTTTGATCAAAGTTGGTTCTCTGGTTCAAGGATTATTAAAACGTTTCAAAGGTGATTAATGTGATGGAAACCTCAAGGATGAGAAAACTTTTGTCCCCGAAGAAGAAGTGATGACTCATGATTTTGATGATAGGAACACCGACTCCAAAACCTACTGCTGCTAGGAAATTCAGATAAAAACAGAATTTGTTACGCACTTTTAAATTTCAACATGGTTGTGGTACAACACCCAAGCCTTTTCCAAACAACATCGAAGGTGGTGCTTCAATGGCAAATTCTAGAGATCCTTGTGATAGTGCGAACAAGTAGAGAATGACCTTCTATTCTAATTTCGAGGTTACCTACCAAGGGGTGAAAGTGCAAGAAATGATGGAAGAAATTTGATGTTGTTTTCATCTTGTATTAGTGAGGGAAAGCCCCTTATTTGCGTGGTAGTCTAGGATGCTAGAGGAAATGTACCTACTTTGGCATTGATATGCATTGAAGAAGCATGTTGTCTTTGCAATATCGCAGCATTATGACTATGAAACTTGGAGCGTCCAAGACAGAGAATCACGATCAAGGTCTAAATAGTTGGATAATGATGTAGGATCTTTTATAAAAGGATAGGTCAATTTATGTAGGTAAGCATGTAAGATGTGAAAAAGTAAGCATTTTGTGAATGTAGGCTCTTTTGTGGCTAAAATTTGACTCCAAGTCTCTAGAGGTTTAGTGGACCATAGATGCTTTGAGATGCGATCTTGCTTTGAAGATTTATTTTTTTATAAGATCTTGTTATCCAAGTTATGTTGATGGACCTCGAGGAAAGTAATAAAGATAGTGGTCGAGCCTCAAATGCAAAGTTACAGACATATCCGGAATGTGCGGAATTTGGCCACATACTTTGGGATGGTTGGCCTCAACTTTTGCCTAGGTACATTGTCTTGGATAATCAGCCTAGCGTGCTCTTTTCATGCCTAATTTTTGCCTAACACACCCTTGCGGGTTTTCGTCATAGCGGTGAGTTTTCTTCTTTTTTTCTTTTCTTTTTCATGATGATCCAATGGCTCGTTTCTTTGTCTTTTTTAATTCTCAAATGTGGACTCACAAATTTAGAGGATTCATCATCTAAGAGCTCTATTCGGATTGTAATGTAGGAATGGTTATGGGTACCAAAGAAAGAAATATAAACAACCACATACCCACGATGAAACCCTGGTTGTGCAAAATGACTAAGGTTAGGATGCAACTTTTGAAAGGTCAATGGTGACGTGTTTTGTCTT